>CAUYSK010079415.1:0-14237 GCA_963575035.1 Avahi laniger | reverse complement strand
ATAGAAAAAATTAGCCGGGCATGGTGGCGCATGCCTGTAGTCTCAGCTACTCGGGAGGCTGAGGCAGGAGGATCACTTGAGCCCAGGAGTCTGAGGTTGCTGTGAGCTAGGCTGACGCCACAGCACTCACTTTAGCCCGGGCAAAAAAATGAGACTCTGTCTCAAAAAAAAAAAAAAAAAAACCTCTCTTGTCAGGATTCCTCCTCCTCCTCCCCTACTCTGAAACTGCTCTTGGCAGTGTCAGTTGCTAAGGCCAATGGTCACTCTTTGTCCCTATCTGATTCCCCACAGGTGGTCGCTTTCTCCTGAAGAATCCCTCCCCTCACCTGGCCTTCCCCTCCCTCCTTGCTGACTGATTCATCCTCATTTCCCTGACCACTGAGTATGGACTGGAGAACTCTAAGGTTCAGGCTCTAGGCCTTTTCTCTTTCTTACATATGTCCCCTTGGTGATCTCATCCTGTCTCATGGCTTTAAACCCTGGCTGTGTGCCGCCGACTCCCATAATTACATCTCCAACTCAGACCTCTTCTTTGGGTCCCAAACTCACAGATCTGACTGCCTGTCCAACATCTCCGATTGGATGGATGTGTAACTGGCATCTGGAGTTTAGCATTTCCAAGACTGAATCCTGATCATCCCCTCAAACCTTCTCCTCTCACTCTTGCCCCCACATCAGTGAAAGGCAAGGCCGTCTTTCCAGTTTCTTGTCTGTGCTGCTCTCTTCCTTGCACACTGCATCTAACGGTCATCAGATCCTTATAGCTCTACCTTCAGTTTTAGGGTTTGCATTTTTTCCTTTCTGACTTAATTTTATTTTTGAATATGTAAAACATTTCCATTGTTCAAAGTGAAAACAATATTAAAAGGTACTGTTAGAAAAGTCTCACTTCCCTCCCTATATATTACCCCATTTTTCAGTATTTCTTGACCCAAAACCCCATGCATATACACATATATATCTTTTTCTTACACAAAAGTTGGCATACTATAGGCATTGCTCTGCATCTTGCCTTTGTCACTTAACAGTGTATTCTGAAGATCACTCCAGTGACATACAGAGATCTTCCTTGTTCTTCTTATAGCTACACCAGTATTTCATGGATGTATGGATGTATCATAATTTACTCAACCAACCAGAATAATATTTGATGAACATTTGAGTTGTTTCTAGTCTTTTGCTATAAGGCTGTAATTAATGTCCTTGTATATGTGTTGTTTTGTACTTTGGAAGGATATCTTTAGGGTAGATTCCTGGAATTGTTGAAGAAAGCTATTGAGAGATTCTGAGCAGTTGCACAGGGTTTGTGTCCCAGTGTAGCTCCAAGGAAGGGCAGATTCTCCAATGCCCAATGCAGAAATTTGAATTTAGATATTCAAAATACTAATCTGAGTCAGGCTGGCATGTGGAACTGCCCCCCATAGTGAATGCTGCCACTCGCCGCACACCACCAGCAGCAGGACAGGCGGCAATGTGGCCGTGAATGTGAGTGGGGTCAGCCCCACATTGTGCCGCATCCAGGGGCAGGAGGTGGTCAGCTCAGGTAGTGGATGTGGACCGTGGTGGGCGCAGGTGAGCAGGCAGGGGGTGTGCCTGGGCTTCGATGGCAGGTGTCCAGGGTCGCCCCTTTACTTCTTTTGTAAATATTATTTTTTATTGATACATAATAGATGTACATATTTTGGGGGTACTTGTGATAATTTAATAGATTCATATAATTTGTAAAGAGCATATCTGTGTAATTGGGATATCTGTCACCTTGAATGTTTGTATTTTCTTTGTGTTAGAAATATTCAAATTATTCTTTTCTAGCTTTTGAAATATGCAATAGATTATTGTAAACTATAGTCCCCCTATTGATCTATTAAACAATAGGTCTTATTTCTCCTATCAAACTGTATGTTTGTACCCATGAATCAATTTCTCTTCATCCCGGTCTCTCCCCTCCTCTTCCTGGCCTTTGATAATCACCAATCTAATCTCTGTCTTCAGGAAGTATACTTTTTTAGCTCCTGCATCTGTGTGAGAACATGGGATATTTGTTTTTGTGCTTGGCTTATTTCACCTAACATAGTGACCTCCAGTTTCATCATGTTGCTGCAAATGACAGGATTTTATATTTTTTATAGCTACATAGTATTCTGTTGTGTATATATACCACATTTTCTTTATCCATTAATCCACTGGTGGGCATTTAGGTTGCTTCCATAGTTTGGTTATTGTGAATAGTGTTGCAGTAAACACGGGAGTGTAGATATCGTATCCATATACTGATCTTTCTTTTGGACATATACCCAGTAGTGGAATTGCTGGGTCACATGGTAGTTCTATTTTCAGTTTTTTGAGGAGCCTCCATACTCTTCTCCTAGTGTAGGCCGTACTAATTTACAGTCTCACTAACAGCGTATGAGGGTTCCCCTTTCTCCACATCTTTGCCAGCATCCATTATTGCCCGTCTTATTGATAAAAGCCATTTTAACTGGGGTGAGATGATATCTCATTGTGGTTTTGATTTGCATTTCTCTGACGATTAGTGATGTTGAGCATTTTTTCATATACCTGTTGACCATTTGTATGTCTTCTTTTGAAAAATGTCTATTCAGATCCTTTGCCCATTTTTTAAATAAAATTATTGTTTTTTTTGCTATTGAGTTGTTGAGCTTATATTCTGGTTATTAATCTCTTGTCAGATGGATATTTTGCAAATATTTTCTCCCATTCTGTGGCTTGTGTCTCTCTTTTTTTTTTTTTTTTTTTAGAGTCCAGTGGCTTTTATTAGTTTTGTCTCCTATGTCACGAATTCATAGGGAATAGGTCCCAGCAGCTCAGGCTCCTTTCCATTGCTTCTCACAAAGTGTGAAACACCTACTATGCCATGAATTCATAGGGAATAGGTGCCAGCAGTTCGAGCTCCCTTCCATTTGTTCTCAGAAAGTGTACCTTTCTGGGTGGAGCAGGCTGACGCTTCAGTTGAACCCAGGTGCCTTTTTCTTTGGCTTCCTTCTTTTTCTGATCATTTTCCTTCACATGTTTCAGGAAGCTATCTCGGATCTTAGAGTGCTTAATGTGTTCAATACGTACATTAATCCTCTTGGCAAGAATTTTCCCTTAACTTGCTTGTTTACAACAATTCCAACAGCATGCTGGGTAACATTGTAGACTCTTCCAGTTTTGCCATGGTAACATTTGTAGGGCACACCTTTTTGAACAGTACCAATTTCTTTGATGTCTACCATAGCACTTTTCCTGTAGATTCGCATGTATGTGGCCAAAGGAACAACTCCATGTTTTCTAAAAGGCATAGAGAACATGTATCACGTGCCTCTCCTCTTTCCCTTTGTGTTCATCATTTTGGCGAATTATTGTAAGATGGTGGCTCTGGCGGAAAGGAAGCTGTGGCTTGTCTCTTCACTTTATTGATTGTTTCCTTTGCTGCACAGCTTTTTGGCTTGATGCAATTCCATTTGTCTATTTTTGCTTTTGTTGTCTGTGCTCTTGAGGTCTTAACACAAAACATCTTTGCCCAGACAAATGTCCTGAAGCATTTCCCCAATGTTTTCTTCTAGTCTTTTCATAGTTTCAGGTCTTAGATATAAGTCTTTAATCCACTTTGATTTGGTTTTTGTGTATGGTGGGAGACAGGGGTATAGTTTCATTCTTGTGCAAATAATTATCCAGCTTTTCCAGCACCATTTATTGAAGAGATTGTCCTTTCCCCCTTATATGTTCCCGAGGGATACAAGAAAGGGAGTTGGGGAAGAGAGACCAGGGAAGGAAGTAAAATCAATGAAGGATGCATTAATAAGGTCATTACTGCCATGGACAATCCTTTGGAGATCCTCTGAGAAGCTTTGCTGAACTGGTCTCAGAAATTTCCTATCTAGAGATAAGAAAACTGGAGTATTGTCCTCGACTCCTGTGCATTGTTTGCTGTATGCATCTCGGGGTGGGGGAGCAGAGGCATTAAACCTCTGGCATATCCAGGCTGCCTTGTGCCTGGGCTGAGCAAGCCTCCTCAGTGCCAGAGAAAGCCTGGTGGAGAAGCAGAGAGATACACGCAGGCCCTGCGCATGGGAACTGTCCAACACAGCTGCAGGTGGGTCAAGGGAACATGCAGTGGCATGTATCACAGTATCTGCCATAGGGACTTTCGTTTTTTATTCCCCGATATATCTGATATATCCCCAGCCCCTAAACAGTGTTCACCCCTTTTTATAATGAATGAACAAATACTACAGGCATTTGTTGGATGTGTCCCCAGCATCCATTTTCCCTTTTATGATCAACTGTATCCCTTTTTTCCCCTAGGAAACCATCTCTCCCCATTTCTCAGCTTGGGCCTTTGGTTGGGATTGGCTGCCATCCCTAGTTCCTGGATGTGGGCTACCCCCACAGCCCCCACCCCAAAGACTTAATCCAATCAACTCCTCTTACTCACTTCCTCCTCCCCCCAAATGATCTGTTCAGAGATGGACACATAACCCATTTTGAACCAATGAGAGTGAATTCCAGGCTTGTTCTCTCTTTTCCTGTAAGGATGTAAGGTCTAGCTCAGCTGCAGTTTTGCCCCCATGTGAAATCCTGGAACTTCTGGGCTGACGGCATGACGCCCGGAGAGAAAGCCAATAGGAAGGCAGAGAGGAGAGGGAGAGACTTTTGGTGTTTGGAGACATTTTTTGGAGCTGCTGGATTGAGTTTCTTTTGAAACCAGAAGTAAATCTGGACTTTTAATTGCCATATCCAGTAAAAATTCCTTTGTGTTATAAGCCAATTTGAGGTGGATTTTCTGTCACTTAAAGCTGAAAAAGTCCTCACTTACTGCATACCTAACTCACAGGTTTGTTGGGAGGCTCAAATAAAACAGCACTTGGTGAAGCAAATAATACTCAACGAATGGTAACCAGTATTATTATGATGATATATTTAATTTTACAGAGTTATGTGACCTTTTTATTCTACTCACCAACATTGGCATGTCTCTGTTATTCTTTTCAGTATTATTCAATTTCTACCCCTAAAGGAGAGAGGCTGAGGATTCAGCCCAGCCCCAGGCTCCCAGCCATCAGCCTGAGCCTAGGATCCTCCCTGCACAGTCATGGCTGGTGAATGACACAGGGCCCACTTGGTGTGGTTCTAATTCCTCTGACATCTCATTTTCATTTTTTGGCAATATTTGTCTGCGTCGAGCTTACACATAAACGTTTTCAGCAAAGTACTGCAAATGTCCTTTTTAGAAATCTGAACCCGCATGCAAACAATGGCAACAAGAAAAAGGTGTAAACTTCCCAAAGCAGTCCCGGATTTTGAAAATGTGATAAAGAGGTTATTGTGTGCCTGAACTTTTCGCACAAGAATTGAAGGAGATTTAACACAAGGAATAATAAACAGAGGAAGGCTGGCTAATGCAAAGCAGATGGGCCTGCAGGGCAGCGCTAAGCATTTCAACATCTTTCCCCGTGGACCTTTGGACTCCAGATGACTGAGTGCTGGTGTCTTTAGCTAAAAATAAAGTGAATGCCATTGGGGAAGTCACAAATAGGGCTTGTTTGATTTTGGGGGTGATTGGTGGACTAAAGTTTTTAAGAACCCACATGTGGCAGGGATTTGGCATTCACTAATTTAATCCTGACCACAACTCCATTTTAGAGACAAGAAAATCAAGGTTCCAAAAATGTTAATCACTTCCTGAAGGGCACACACAGCCGGTATGAGAGTGGAGCTGAGAGGGTCAGTCCAAGGTCTATCTCATTGCATATGCCATGGTTCTACAAACTGGGGTAATAGGTGAGCAGGGAAAAAGAGTCATGGCCAAATAAATTTGAAAAACAATGACATTTTATATATGTATATATACATGTACACACATATATATACACACACACATACGTATACACACATGTGTGTATACACATATACACTTGCCTAGAAATAGGCTTACTAAGGTATAATGGATGTACTGCAGACTACATATTTAAAGAATACAACTTGGTAAGTTTTGACATGTCTATACCTGGGAAACCATCACCACATTCAAGACGGTGAGCATTTCCAACACTCTCAAAAGTTTCCTCCTGCCCTTTTGCAATTCCTGCCTCCAATCCCTTCTGTTCCTCCCACTTCTGATCTTAGACAACCACTGATCTGCATCCTATCACTACAGATTAGCTGCATTTTCTAGACTTTTACATAAATGGAATCATATAGTATATACTATTTTTCGTCTGTCTTCACTCTGTGTAATTATTTTGAGATTCATTCATGTTATTGCATGTTTATCTCTTCATATTGCTGAGTAGTATTCCATTGTATGAATATGCCACAGTTTATCTATTCATCTATAGATGGATATTTGGGTTGTTTCTAGTTTTGGGCTATTACAAATAAAGTTGTTGTGAACATTTGTGGACAAGTCTTTGTATGATGTATATTTTCTTTCCCTTTGGAAAAATATTTAAGAACGGAATGACTAAATCTTATGGTAGATATATGTTTAACTTTTTAAAAAATGTTTTAAAATTTTTATATGTTTAACTTTTAAAGAAACTGTTGGCTGGGTGTGGTGGCTCATGCTTGTAATCCTAGCACTCTGGGAGGCCAAGGTGGAGGATTGCTTGAGGTCAGGAGTTGGAGACCAGCCTGAGCAAGAGTGAGACCCTGTCTCTACTAAAAATAAAAAACTTATCTGGGCATGGCGGCATGCACCTGTAGTCCCAGCTACTCGGGAGGCTGGGCTGAGGCAGGAGAATCACTTGAGTCCAGGAGTTTGAGGTTGCTGGGAGCTAGGCCGAAGCCCCGGCACTCTAGCCCAGGTGACAGAGTGAGACTCCATCTCAAAAAAAAAAAAAAAGAGACACTGATAAACTTTTTTCCAAAGTGGTGATAGTGTTCGAGAGTTACAATTCCTCATATCTTCACTAGTACTTGGTATGGTCAGTCTTTTAAATTTTTGCCATACTAATAGGTATGTAGTGGTATCAAATCTCTTACAGTTTTGTTTTTCCCTAGTAACTAACAATATTGAGTATGTTTTCATGTGCTTGTTTATCATCTATACATCTTATCTAGTTCAGTGTTTGTTATATTTTTAATTGTGTTATTTCTTTTCCTATTATTGGGTTTTGAGAGTTCTTTACGTATTCTGGATACAAGTCTTTTAATAGATATATGTTTTGTAAAGATTCTCCAAGTCTGGGCTTGTATTTTCATTCTCCTAACAGTATCTTTTGAAGAGCAGATGTTTTCAATTCTGGTGAAGTCCAATTTATATTCTACATTTCCTAATGTCTGTTTAACATTTTAAAAAATTTTAGTTACAATCTGGAAGATTTCCTTGGCTTGATTTTACAACTCACAAATTTGCTCTTTGGCAGTTTATTCTATTACTCATTCTATATGTTGAATTTTTTTGATTATCAAATTTTAAATTAACTTGCAAAATAAAAATCATTCATAATGTTTACAATTTGGTAATCTTGCATCTCTCCAAGAATATTAATTATTCAGATCAGCTCAGCTGTCAGCTCTATTTCCTCAGGTGTAAGTTCTGTACTTGCTAAAAGAGAGTCTCTTGCACAGAGCTGGATTTCCACAGTTGCTTGGGGATTCTTAACTGAGGAATCATCTTGTGTTTGGGGATCCCTGTTAGCCTGTCTTTGACTGTTTATTGCAGTCCACCCCCAGGATGGAGGGTGAGAGTTAGACGTAGAGCCACCAGGGGAGGATTTCTTGGTATGGGAAGTCCTCATTCTTCCCCGGTGTCACCAGCCCCCTGGGATGCTATCCTGGCTCCTGTCATAATGGCTCATGCTCCTTGCTGCTAGAAGGAGGCAGACACCTCTATTGCTGCTGCCTAGCCCAAGGGTGGTGGGCACAGGGCCTGTTGACCTGACAAATCCTGCTCAGGTCATCCTGCTCATTTCCCATCAGGTGCTCAGAGCTGCTCCTGCTCCCAGGCTCTGGTGCCTCAAGGCCGTGAGTGTTCCTGGAGTAGCTCCCGTCTTCCACGTTTATGCAAGAGTCCTCCCTGATGTGTGCTTCAGTACAGGGATCCTTTTACAATCTGATTTGACTGCCTTCCATATTTCAGGGAATTCTCTAGATTTGTTATCCATAAGAAACCCCTTCTAGTTTTCTAACATTATGGATCAAAACCACATTTTGTCTCATATCTAGAGACCAGCGTTGGAATGGGAGCCTGTAACTAACGCTCAGTCTTTGAACCAATCTGTAGGCAATATTTGCATCTATAGCATATCTTGGCATTTGAAGGTCCGTGTGTGCAGCCCACATATGCCATATGTTGTTGTGAAAGTGTGGTTTGCCCTTCCTTTGGAAAAGTTTGCTGGGGTCTACCTGCTGAGGGGAAAAAAATAACAGTTTTTAGAAATGAAAATCTGAACATTTCTCTACCCTATTAAAAACCTTTCAGTGGCTCCCATTGCCCTTCAGGTGAAGCCTCCACTGGCTTTACGGGCTCTCCAGACTCCATTCCCCACTCTCTCCCCACCTTCTCTCTTGCTCTCTCTTCCAGGCTCAGGTTATTTTTTTCCCCACTTCTATGAGAGGGCCCTGCTCTCCTGCCCTTGAACAGCTATTCTTTCTGAATGGAATGTTCTCTGCCTTCCCTTTTCTTCCTTTCCTCTGATCCCAACTCATCCTTCTGGTCTCGGATTAGAGGTTCGTTTCTCAGCTTGCTCAGACACCTCTGGGGCCCTGACCCACATCCACCAGCTGTACGTCTGAGTCCAGTTGTGGCTGTGGCTGCAGCCCTGGAGTGGACAACTGTGAGTCATTCTATGCATTCTGCTGGAGGTTCCCTAGGCCCACATTTGTGATCTTGATAACCTGTCCTTGTATTGCCTTTTCCTCACTCTCTTCAGTCTCCTACTTCCTGGAATCACCTCCCAAATAAACGGCCCATGGGTGAGTCTTTGTCTTAGGTTCTGTTTTCAGAGGGTGGGAGGGACCCAAGCTAAGCCACTTCCAGTCTGCGTTAGAGCTCTGTGACCAGCTGTGGTGGCACTCACTACGCTACTGTAACTGCTTGGTTCACTTCTGTCCTCTGTGCTAGACTGAGAGCTCTGTGAGGGTGGATCTCTCTCCACCTTTTTCATCAACGTGTGCCCAGGGCCTAGAACTGCATTAGCACAAAATAGTTGAGCGAACATCTGAGTGGATAAATAGAGTTTGTCCTCCTCCTTGCTCTGCTATCTTAGAGGCATTCCAGGGGTAAAAAATGCTCATGTTAGATCCGGAAAGAGGATCTCAGTGAACCCTATACCAACAGCAACTGTCTAATAGGAGATGCACAATTTCATCTGGAAATTATAATTAGGAAAAATCCAAGCTCTCATCCTCATTTCTGGACACTGTAGAGCCTCTTCCAATCTCTGTTATGTAGCAGACAGCCCAGAGTGCTGGAAAGAAGATGAGATTTGGGATGAGGCCATCCTGGTTTTAGATTCCGGCTCAGTCACGTCTCCACTGTGTAGTCCCGCAGAAGTCATTTACATTTTCTGAGCCCATTTCTTCATTTGCCAAAAGGACATAAAGTAGCACATGGCCTCCTAACTTGAAGGGTCACCACCAGAGGAGGGTGCCACACAGAGAAGTGATGACTTTGATATCCCGGGCATTCATCTCTTCATCGTGCGAATGAAAGGCTAACATTCTAGAGACAGCTCTTCCTTTCAGATTTGATGATTGGATGCTTGTCTTGCTTGCCGTGGAATCTGGTACATGATGTGTCCAGGAGTCAGACTGCTGGAGTTGAACCCAACGCATACATTACAGCCATGTGACCTTAGCCACGTTTCTTCACCAAATTGTGTCTTTTTTTTTCTTTTCCTTGTTCAGGAGGAGAAACCTCATTGTGTCTTAATTTCCTCATGTCTTAAATGGGTGCGAAAAGAGCACTTAAGTTAAGGGTTGTTGGGAGGACTAAGCAAAGTCACTCATGCAAAGCACTTAAATTAAAGATGGCTACAAATTCTTTGCTACTCCTTCCCTTGAGAGATGGAGTCTAATTTTCCTCCTCTTAAGCCTAGGCTGGCCTGGGCAACTTGCTTGGCCAATAGAGTAAGGCGAAAATGACGTTCTTGGACTTCTGAGGCTGGATCATAAGAAACTTGCAGTTTTCACTCAGGCCTCTTGGCACACTGTCTCTGGGAGCCCAATGCCACCAAGCAAGAAGTCCGACTACCCTGAAAACATGTGGCAGAGGCCACATGTATGTGCCATGATCGGCAGTTCCAGCTGAGCCCAGCTGTTCAGCCATTCCCAAGGTACCAGACATGTGGGTGAGACTGTCTTGGACTCTCCAGCCACCAGCTGACTACCTCTGAGTAATCTCAGTGGATACCATATGAAACAGAACCAAATTGACCAGCCAAGCCCTGCCCAAATTCCTGCCCACAAAAGTATAAGATTTAATAAAGTGGTTGTTTTAAGCTACTAAGTTCCGGGGCAGTTTGTTACATAGCAATAAATAACCAAAACACTTGACACATAATAAATGCTCAATAAATACAAGCCTGAGTATTTTGGCATCAAATTCCCATGATAAAGATGTAAGAGTAGCCAGGTTTGGGAGATTACTATCCTGATCCTACCTTTCATGACCACCTCCTCTCCTCCCTCTGGTTCTCCTGGCGATGCTGGGATGTATTTCTCAATCTGGTGCACACTGGGCCTGCGTCCGCTGAAAACCTCATGAGTCTGTGTTCATTGTCCACCCTCTGCATAAAGTTCACTACACCCAACAGCCCCCAGATGACTTCTAATTCAACCTCTGCCACCATCTCCAAGGGTAATCTTGGACCCATCTTCCGGGCCCCATTTCCTCATTTTTAGATGAAGGTTGAATTGGACACTTTCCCAGGGCACATCCTGTTTCTGATGTTACAGGGACATAGCTTGTCCCCCCCGTCCCCCATCCCACTTCACCCTCTGCTCCTTTACAATCTTCAATTTGTTGGTATTTCTTTTCTTTCTTCATCCTTCGTTTTTTTCTCTTCCTCTGTCCCATTCATTGTTTAGGCTTGCCCCAAGTCTCATCTGTTTATTTTCTTAAATTTTTTTAAATTTATTTTTTATTTTTATGGGGAAATTACTTTTTTTTATTTCAGAGTAGGAAAGGGTTTTTAAAGTTTATATATTTATTTTTATTGTAATAGATTTAGGGGGCACAAGTAGAGTTTTGTTACATGGATATTTTATATAGTCTCACCTGCATTTAGAAATCCTTTCTTGAGCTCTTATAATCCTCCAATGACCAGCTCATTTATCCTTATTTCTCACCTGCACCCTGCTGCTCTTTAACTGGTCAACTCTGAACTCTTCAGGGCTCAGCTGAGGCGCTGTTACTTCAGGGACGTCTTTGGAGACACCTGCGCCCCCCACCCTGTGCCTGCCGCCCCAACCCCATACACGTACTCTTCGTCTGTACTCCTAGAGCACTCTTTACCCACCCCTTCCCTCATTTCAACCCCTTTCATACTGTAAGTAACTGGTTAACCATCAGCTTCCCTTGCTAGACTGCTCTGCAAGGGCATGTCATGCTCATTGCTATAGCTCGAGCACTTAGCAGTCTTGGATACTGGGACACAGATCTCCGCAACTCTCCTTCCACATTGGCAGACAACAACAACAACAACAACAACAAACACTTCTACTACAACCACAACCATTGGTTGAGGCTTTCTATATGCCAGGAATTGTTCTAATCGCATTACATGAATCTTGCCAGTAACTCTATGAGTAGGTTCTACAGATGGGGAACGTGAATCTCAGAGAAGTTCGGTAACTTATTTTATTTTGTTTTACTACTAGTAAATGTTGGAGCTGAGGTTCAACCCCAGGAAGCTGACCCTGGGTTAGTGAAGCCCTTTTGGGAAAGACTTTACTTCTGATATTATTGGCTTTGGGCTTTGATGTACATTGCCCTTTGTTTTTTTTGTTTTTTTTTAATATGTATCTTGTGTGTACAATTTGCACTCCTTCCCTAAGCCCTGTGTCTCCTAAATGTGACTGTCAGTGTCTTGGTGACCTACAAGTGCCTCTACCTCCCTACATGGGTGTCCTGGGTTCAAAGTGCATCTTCTTTGCTACACCAAACACACCCTCTCTCTATCACCTTTCTTCACCAAAGATGCCCACAGCACCCTGCAATGAAAAATCAGCACTGCGATGGGAGAGGCACATTCTGAGCAATAGCTATGGCATGTAGCAGATTGTGCATTCCTGCAGTTTTGGCACTCATGGCTTCACGGATGGAGAGATGAGGCTTCTGATGGGATTTGCCCTGTCTGAACCAGAGAAATGTAATGGAAACAGTCCATTAAAAAAACAAAAACAAAAAAACCAGAAAGTCAAATCAAGTTAAATAACCACAACCAAAGGAAAGAAAAAGAAAGTAAAGACGAGACAAAAACCAATTACACACAGAAGAAGGATGCAAGTTCCTGGAGGATAAACAGCCTACCCACATCTTAAAATTCTGGAACAAAGATGTGGCCAAGTTTCTTCAATCTTTCATAAGACCTTTAGACTAGTATTTCTCAAGAGTTCAGTACCCACAGGTGACTGAATGGATGTTAGATGAGCAAACAGACCACCAATTTTACATGTTTTAAAAGACTCATCAAATATTTAGAAATAAAAATAAAACATATCTTAAACTTATTAATAATTATTTCATATCAGTAATGGGGAAATATTCAAAGTTAATCATTTGCATGTACTATGTCTGGGTCTACTGCATGTATTTGTTTCACAAATCATTTTTTAAAGTTCTTTTCATGTTTTTAATTTCTGTAGATCCTAACTCATAATTACAGGTAATGAACAAGTGTTTGGTGGCTATCTAGGATTAGTCTGAGTGTTTAATTAAAGATGACCCCAAAATGTCATTGTTGTTTCATACAAAACACTAATTTAAGTGTTTGCCAGATGCCAAGTTGACAAGCATATTTTATTCAGAATATTAGAGGGTTCAACTTGGAGATAGTGGTGAATAGATTCTGCTGTTGTCTGTTCTATGTCAACTTGCTTAAGTTGAGTTATGTTTCCCAGGACCCCCTTCCCCTCTGGGTGTCTGAAGATAGAGTTGGTCAAAGAGGAATTTTCACAAGCTTTAGAAGGCAGAAGTGAAGGAGCAGCCATTACTCCCTGAAGTTTGTCATGGTTGGATGTGGTGACAGACAGAGGCAGGGGTGCTGGAGGGTTCCAGTTATCCTTACTGTCCTCCACTCTGCCGCCTGCTGTTCTTCCCAACTGATGGCCTTGTTGACCTGCAGTGGTCGCACTTTTCACCGTCTTCTTGACGATCACTTGATTCATCAGCTCGGAAGGGACAATGAATGTGACCGGCAAGTCTATGTTTGGTCCCAGGATTCGTGATATTTCCAAGGAGTAGGTAGGAGAAATTTGAAATCAGCATGATTTTAAGAATGATTTCTCCAGTATTTGTCCACCTTCAAATCACTGTAGCACTTTTCTCCATGATTTTAAGGTGATTTGTTTCATCGACTGTGAGACTGAAAGGGTTTAGGCAGGCAAATCTGTGCAGAGGCTAGGCTTTTAAGAAGAGAGCGGATGCTGTTTGGGTGTAAAGACTGAAACAGGATCTGCACTTTACACCGACCTCTTCACTATCGCCTGATTCATGAGCTCGCATGGTAGAACTGTTTCCACAGACAAGTCCATGTTTTGACCCAGGAGGCTGGATACTTAAATGGGTAAGTAGCAGATCTTTTGAAATAAGCTTGATTTTACGAATAATTTCTGTCTTAGTTGACCTCTTTTAAGTAACTGTAGCACTTTTCACCATCATTTTTACGTGTTTCGTTGCCTCAACTCTGAACCTGAAAGGGTTTAGGCAGGAAAATCTGTGCCTAGGCACTGCTGAATGCATTTTTCGGCATCCTTGCAAGAATCGTTTGTTGGATCCAGTTTTCGTTAGATCCTGAGACTGCAGGTCCTTTGTCAGTGCTTTGTTTGATTTGATGATCCTGAGAGATGAGAGGTTCGCATGTCCGTGCGAGGTGAATAGTGCGGATCCTGTGTCAGTCTTTAGACTGACACAGGATCCGCACTTTTCTGTCGCGCCGTGCTTGCCAGCAAGAACGACGCAACAACTTGGAGTTCTTCCGACAGCAGTTTATTGGGGCGAACAGCTTCAACAAGATGGCGAGAGACCCAGAACGGGAAGTACGGTTGACTTATATAACAGCACAAGT
>CAUYSK010079412.1:0-11561 GCA_963575035.1 Avahi laniger | reverse complement strand
TTGTTGCCCTGGCTAGAGTGAGTGCCGTGGCGTCAGCCTAGCTCACAGCAACCTCAGACTCCTGGGCTCAAGCGATCCTACTGCCTCAGCCTCCCAAGTAGCTGGAACTACAGGCATGCGTCACCATGCCCGGCTAATTTTTTCTCTATATTTTTAGCTTTCCAATTAATTTCTTTCTAGTTTTGGTAGAGACGGGGTCTCGCTCTTGCTCAGGTTGGTCTCGAACTCCTGAGCTCAAACAATCCACCCGCCTCGGCCTCCCAGAGAGCTAGGATTACAGGCGTGAGCCACCGCGCCCAGCCACTAGAAAGTAATTTTTTAAAAACCCCAATAAATAAGAAACGTCATTAGGAAATAACAATATAATACAAGAAAATAAAAATGACATCTATACACACAACCATGTGAACACTCCTTACAGAGGATGACTTTCCTGTTTATAATGGTCTCCCAGCAGATTCTCAGCAACACAAAAGGGAAAACATATGTTACACAGAACAGATCTGGCTACTACTGGCTTAGCCAAGTGATCAAAACTGGCATCACTAAAGGTGGGACAAACTGTCCTTTCATGCTGTCTCCCATGGTGTGATGAGGGGCACAGCAAGCTAAGTACGTTCTTACCAAGAAAGTTTAACTTCATTGCAATAAAGCATTCATCTCTAACTTCTAATTTCCCAAACTGGGAATAAAGAACAAGTTTCTTGTTTCTTCTTCTGAATTGTTGTATTTTGATGTCAATACTGAGAACCACAATTGAATTCTGGTTCAGAAAGAAGAGCTATAAAACATACTCTGAAAAGAACAATGAAGAACTTGAATATAACTGGATGTTGGAGGATGTGGGGGCACGTTGTTGATTTCCTTACATGTGATAACGGCCCTGTAACTGGGGAGAAGTCCACTCCTGTGGCATGCTTTTTGAGGTCTGTAGGAATGACTTGTCATCTCTACAGTTTACTTTGGAGAAGTTCAGCAAAGTGTTACACATATGTATCCAGATATGCTCAAATATATGCCTGTATATTTAGCAATGTGAAAAAATGTCAACAGTTTTAGATATAGATGGTAACATGTGGATGTCCAATATCATTCTTTCAAATTTGCTGAATGTTTGAAAACTGTCATAATAAAAAATTGGGGTAAAACTAATAGGAAAATGACATTAATTTCTTAACTTTTATAGTTGAAAATCAAAACACGGTATCACTATATACCAAATTCACAAATTTTTAGCTGACATTTTTCAATCATGGACCTTTACTCCTTGACTCCAAGTTGCTGAAAGTGAGCTGGAGCCCAGGAGTACATGCAGATAGAGGTGATCACACAGGAGAGTTGACGGCAGCAGCACAGAGGGTTGGGGAGAAGCAGACCAGGATGTGGGCGGCACAAGGGCAGCTCCATGCTCTCTCTGCTCACCGTGCCTCCGTGTTGATTTCAACCACAGTCAAGAGGTATCTCCATAACAGGTAACTTCCTCCTCACCTGGATCACTTTCATAATCCTCATTTAATTTTTAGTTTATCGATGCCCTTGTTCAAATACCCCTGAAGTAGATATAATAAGACAAAGGACTCAGGAATTTCAACTCCATTTCAACCCTTAGCACCTCTCTTCTGTAATTCTCACTCTCTCCTTATTTCCTGCTCATTCTGTGTCTTCACAGCCTTCCTACCTGTACACAGTTCCCGCCAAATCACCTTCACCCATCCATCTACTCTCTGGGCATCCTCACCTGCCCCTTGAGGTCTGATTAACCATTCCAGGCCTCCTTGATCAAACTGACCTCTCCAAATTCTTTCACACGACTTGGCACTAAGGTCTTCCCAAGTTCTCACTAAGACTTTTCCAAGCAGAGATACAATTAAAAGTCTTCCATGACCTTCTACAGAGGGGTTTGCTGTGCAGAACCTTCTGTTCCATAAAGGGAAGCTGAAGGGGAGGGAATGTCGAATGGACACCTGGCAGGAGTGCAGGAAGAAGGGCAGGAAGAACAGAAAGGAGAGGCGGCTGAGGTGCTCACCTGGTTGCAGACGGGCTTGTACTTGAGCCCTGGCTTGTTCAGGATCTTTTCCAGCTGCCTGCGGTTAAAGTTGGACACCCCGATGGACTTGGCCAATCCTGCGTCCTTACACTTCTCCATGGCCTGCGGAGGAAGGGATTGTGAAGAATCATTTGTGCAGCTGGTTGCAGATCACAGTAAAGGCAACATATAACTGTTAAAGCAATCACTGTCCAGAAATGACATGAAGTTATCTAGCAGTGACTCTCAAGCAGAGAAAAATTAAATCAGAAAATAGGGGAAGAAAATAGTGGCCACAAGAGTAAGAACTCCTGTGTCCTCCTCAGGAAACTCCAGAGGCTATTGCACATGGAGTGAAAGAGATACCTATCTTCCTTGTCCCCAGTGCTTCTCCACCATTTTTCTCTTTTTCATTCCATTCATATGTTCTTCCCCCAACACTCAGCCAAACTTCCCCTGTAAAGCTCATGAGTTTGCAGATCCAATGGTGCCCGTCCCATTATCGCAGGTAGAAGATGGAAACCCAATTCCCCACCTCTCGCCTCTCATCTTCCCCCTCTGTGTTCTCCCCTCCAAATACTCACCTCCCATGTGGCACAGAAATCCACCGTGTCAAATAATATTTTTCCATCTTCACCTTTTGGGAGAATCTCCTCAGATGGCTGAATCAGAAGCAGTCATTTTAGTGATGTCACAAATTAATGTCTCCACCCATAGTCATGCTCCCAAGTACATTTAAAGTGACTACTCCTCCATGGGGGAGGCAGCACACCATTCCAGAAACTGATGTTTGCAAAGTATTCTACACATGGAGTTGTATGCTTTGTCTTTAGTGGACAGGCTTCCTCTAAATTCTGACGTCTATTATATGTGTGAATAAATACCACTTTCCCAGGTCATGGTGAGATCTCCTAAGAGCTGGCTTATGTTACTTTTGTCTTCCCCTATACATTCCTATGGGAAATGCCTCTTTCATTTAGAAAGACCTTCACATACAGCACACATGGGTTGCAATCTCAGTCCAGGCAAGATGCTCAGCGTTCCTTGTTTGTCTAAAGGTGTCATGGTCCACAGACAGGACCGCGAACCAAACATGGTCAATGGAAGTTCTTTTTAAGATTAATTTGGATGTGGGAGGACCCAGAGAAGCTCTCGTGTGTTAGTGACTATGGGCCTTAAAGTGCCTCAAAGCCATAATAACCAGGGCTGGTAAAGGCGGCACATGAAATCCAGCAAACTTGTTGGAATACACAGATAAGGATGGAGAAAAGCATACGTTTCTGAAGTCTATTTCCATTTCTGCAATGTAGCCAGGGCTTAGACTTCTCATTTACATCATCCAATAAACTCTTTTGCTTAAAATCGCTTGGGTAGTACAGTACACAATATAGTAATTAAGGCCTTAGCGCAGCTACAAAACTCCACTGTGAAGGAAGAGCCCGCAGTGGAAGCAGCTTTCCAACATCCCCATGCACGTTTGTAGTTTGAGACCCACCCAGTGAGTTCCTCCAGATCTGCTTGAGCATGAAATGGGGAGAGATGACGGAAACTCATGGTGCACCACGTGTGCAGCTGTTTGGTGGCGCACCATGGCTGCGTGAAGTCTGTGTCTGTGACCATCCCAACACACGGACTGAGCAGCCATAACTGGGACAGTGCCTTGAACACGGGTACTGGTAATTCCTCAAGGCTTTGAATAGAGGTTTTGGGTTGCTATACTCTCTTCTCTTGTTGGCATGCAGTAGAGAAGTCAGAGTTCAAACTTAATTCAATATAATGGGAATCAGGAGTTATACTTAAGGTTCTTCTCCCATGCAGTAATCCCTACATCCTCCTAAGAAAAAACTTAATTCAGCCATTCTTGCTAACAATGGTTATGATAACAGCAAAGTGAAAGAAGTTTGATCACACAGGTGGCCTACCTTTAAAGATATTGGAAAATGAATAAGGTAGAGGTCAACATAGTCCAACTGGAGTTTTTTCAGGGACCTTTCCAAGGCTGGCCGGACCAACTCTGGTCGATGGAAAGTGGACCAAAGCTACACAGGTTAAAGAACAAAAATTGTGTTGAATAAATGCTTTAGCCACTTTTATTAATTTGCTTCACTTAATATGTAGACATTTTCTTTCTGCTTCCAAACTGTTGATCACTGGCAAAAAAAATATTCCCTTCCTTCTTGTGTTTCCTTTTGATCTGAACTATCCATATGAACTCTATTATATGTTGGATATATAGTTAGGATATCTACTGAAAGAGGGAAGTAAATTACTCAAAGGATAAAAAATATTATCAAGTAATAATCATTCCTGTTATCTCTATTATGTTTGATAGAACCTACAAAGAATTGTGATAGTCTAATTCTCTCATCCATTCAGCCTGATGGGCAAGAATTATTATTTCCATTGTTCAGAAACTGAAGGAAGAAAGAATCATAATATTCTAACATGTGCTGGACAAAACTGAAGAAGTTCCAGCTATATATTGTTTAATACTCACCTGTCTTGTGTTACTCTCTCTGTCTCTGATAAATGTGGCAATTGAGATTCAGAATAGTAAGAAATGTTACAAATCACCAAGGAGATAAGGAAAACTATAATATGATCACAGTCCCATCTGATTTTATAGTTTATGCTGAATCACATATGCTGAATTTGAGCTGAGGTCAGAAAAGTAAAGTGACTTCAAAGTCGTTAATTTGAACACAGCAGTGATGAGAAAGCCATCGCCGTTCTCTGCTTTTCAGTCTAGTTTTAATATGAGCACACGTGGGGCCACAAGGTGAACCAATAAGCACCCTTCACCGACAATTATTGATCCGGTCATGTAATTGTCATCTCTACACCATCGCATTAGATAACGTGCACTCAAGCGCATCATGTATACCATACCTTTGATGTGTAGAAGATGTCCTCTCTCCTCACAGAGCCATCTGCAATCTTGCTGCGGATGGCCAGTCCAATCTGCTCTTCGTTTTCATATAAATAAGCAGCATCGATATGGCGGAACCCAGCTTCTATTGCACACTTGGTGACTTCCACGGTCCTACTCTTAGGGACCTATAGGAGCACCAAAGGTAGGATTAGGAGATCCATGTGACTGAGAGGTAGTTCACAAGCAGTGACCTTGACAAGAATCCACTTTTCCACATGTCTTGCTGCTTGTTCTGTAGGTGGATTGATGAACCCATCCCAGTTTCCCTGAATTCTTCCCAGTTTACTAATTTTATTACAGCAAAGGTTGGTCAACCCAAGGTTCCCTTCAGTCCTGGGTAATCACTGGTTGACCACAGGCATTGGAGGTCAGTCCTGAAGAACTGGTCACTGATTTATTGGACAAATTAACACAGCTCAGTATATAGTTATACTTACTGTCATGATTATTTGTACATAGTGAAATTAACACAGGGAAAAGGCACACAAGATGAAGTATAAAAGAAACACAGTGTGAGCTTCCATGAGTCCTCCCCAGGGACATTAAACAAACACACCACATTCCTCCAGCTTCATACACTGTTAGCACATGGGAAAGGTTGTCTACAACGGATGCTCTTTAGAAGCTCAATTTATGAGATTTTCAGTGAGGGCTAGTTACATAGACACCCTCTGTCCAGTACATACCCAAACTACACTTTCCCAAAAGAAAGCGGGTATATGTGAACCCCAGTGTTTGTACAGAGTTTAGCTTATAGTCACCATATGTATCAGCTAGGAAATGATGAGAAAACCATGTTTTTAGAGACCAGCCAGGGTCTAATTTTAAAAGTAGGAGCCACTAAGGACACCAGTCTTTTATGTTACGTCTTTTCTACATAGCCATTCTCTCTGTACCACAGACATGAACACTAGCAGCAAAGAGGAGTACTCTAGGGATATAGATTTATACATAAGAAATTAACCACAGCCTGTAAGAGATTAGTTAAGTAGGTGTCGGCCCTAAAACTCAAGGCCAAGTCTTTTAGGAAAGATATCATTTCAGTGAAATTTAAAATTATTGTCCTAGCTATCAATTTGGATGAAGACTTGAAAGTACATTTGTTAAGTGACATAAACCTGAATGAAACAAACTATTTTCCATTTCTTTTTAAGTATTTCAGAAAATTTCTCTTACCAATGAAATTACAAGGAGCTACCTCCTAGGCCTTCCTGTCCTCTGCTGACACCAGCCCGGGTCTGTCCTGTGCTGTGCAAGCACTTGCAGACTGGCCAAGGCTGAAGCTTCAGGGCTGTCCTCGTCCCTACTTCTCCTTCATGCCGATTTGTATTTCAAAGCAAATGCGTCCTGTCAGCTGTCCTCAAAGTATTTCTCTGCATATCATTATGTCTTACAGATGAGAAACTGAGACTTAGGCTTTAAGAAACTAGTCCCCGGTCACACAATTTGTTGTTTGAGGACAATGTTGGAATGCAAATTTCCTTCCAGTCTAGTGATAGTTCAGACTAGAAAATGAACTTTTCATTTTGCTCACTTTCATGTCAGAGGACCACCACTACCATTTTGATACAAATTCAGTGCATATTAACAAGGACCAGAAATTAAAACTTTTCCTTGTTAGTTTCTGGCTTTCTACTAAAATGATGTTATAGTTTCCTTTCAGGTAATTTTCCTAGAGGGGAGAGTAGTGCATGGGAAATTCTATTTAGTGCAGGTCCAGTGTTACTGTGTGGTGCTCAAGGCTACCAGCCAGCAGAACAGCAATACTCTCCCAATTTTTTAATGCACCCCATACAGTAACTTTTACTAGAAATATTGCTTTGGATCATGTTTACTTAGCAGGAGGAAAGATTTCCTGAGTTACAGAGAAATCACTGCCATTGCACTAAACCTCCCAGCAAGGGAGGTGACGGGCTGTGTTCCTGACTGCTGAGTTTGACATCACCCGTGGAGCTGGGAAAAGTACAGAGACGGAAGAACAGACCAGAGTCCATAATGAATAGGTGACCATACACTAGAACTGGAAGCAGAGTGAAGTCTAACTATCTTCCATCTCGTACACAGAACATCTCTAGCCTGGGGAAACTGAGAACCCAGTGAGTCCCCCAGGAAAATGATCTTGAAACCCCCGCTGGCTGTCACTCATCCTAGGTGTCTATTCTTTTGAGCTTGCAACACCAAAAGCCGTTTGTTACCTCTGGAGGTGCATAGGTGCCAAATCCCAGCACAGGAATGAAGTGGCCATCGTTTAGTTCCACACGCTGGTGTTTGGGATCCATTGCCTGCTTCTCTTCTGGCTAAGCAGATCCTGTTTCTTCCCTTTGCCTCTAATGGCTGGGCAACACCCCAGTTATATATCGTTCAACCATGATAACAAGAATGAGCAGTCAACGCCCAAATTGCACATTGTGCAAAAGTTAACCAATGACATGTACAAGGAGAGGGTTGATTCAGTTTACTTGGCATGTGAAAATAAGTTGAGATGACTTCACATGTTTTTTATGAAAGAGAATTCTTAAGTAAATTATTATACACTCATACTAAAATCATTAATTTTTGCTCAGGTAAAATTTTCCATTCAGAATCTATACAAATCATCATGAATTATTATAAGAAATTTGCAATCTCACCAGTGACGATATGTTAGACTGTAAGAAATATCCAGCTACAAATCTATTTTTTGTTTGTGCCATGATTATGGCCCTTCTTCATCATGAATCATTTCAAACAATTAAACATCTTACACACATATACAAACAATCTAAAGGACTAATAACTACTTTTCAAAAAAGGTGACCCTCCATAAAAAACAAAAATTAAAATTGAAAGGAAATTTCCCTTTTCACCTTTCCTGTCAACAAATTTATTTTATTTCTTCTTTCTTTGCTTTGTAATCAGAATATCCATTTCTGACGAAGTTGCAGATATGGTTGCAATCCTGACAAAGGTTCAAAAAAAGAAATTCTGATATGGTGCATATTGGAGTATTAATTATTATTAACAGTTTTGGGCCTTTAGGCATCATTTGCAATATTAAAGCACTGCCTTATAGTATTTACACCTTCCTTCCAGTTTTGTAAGAAGCTATCATAAAGTACAATAGCTACTCAAAAAACTGATGACAATTTTATATAATTTGTGATCTTGCTAAAGTATGACTCATAAAGAAAGAACAAGAAACTAATTATAATAAATTGGTAAAGAAACTTTACATGGGATAACGGTTATATGTTTCTCCTTTTAGAAGGGCAGATTAGAATATGATTTTTAGAGTTCACATGACATGAGAGTAAGGTCTCAGGAATCAGGACATGCAACACCGTGACTGCTTTTGATTCTTCCTGAAAAAAAAAAAACAAAATAAATTGGGAAATAGGTAAATTTTTATACATTGACATAGTAAAATGTAAAGAAATTAAATTTAGAAACTAGTATCCAATTACAGAGATAGCAAAGGAGAAAGCACTCAATATAATCACTTAAAACACCAAGTGTGCGTTATAATTTACAGTTGAGTACCTGAGCGTGGTCCCATACCGAGAGAGGAAAAATCCCTGACATCAGAGAATTGTTAAAGATGTTGGTGCTTACCCGTAAGTGGATATCTAGGGCATGCCTGATCATGAATGGGAAAATGCTGACCTTCACAGCAGCCAAAGCAGAGACAGTCGCCCAACATAAAGATTCTGAGGTTCGAATCAGCCTTTGGGCCTTTCACTGCAAGACTTGGCAGGGCAAGCCGATGTTGACTGTTAACTGCGCTTGTTCATTCAAACCTCTCGCCCATGTTAACAGGACCAAATTCTGTACCCCCATCAAAGCAGAAACGGGCTAAGCACAACTTTAAGTATCAGAGAAAGAGGGGCCGGGAGCGAGGGCGTCGGAGACAGGACGGCAGACTAGAGATATGCGTGGCCAAATCCCGGCAGAAATAAGAAAACGTTTTAGTTGGGGAGGAGAAAAAAAAGTAACTCGGGTGTAACTCTGAGGGGAAAGTGCCAGAAACTATTGGAGATTCCACGGGAAGAAGTTGCTGAGAGGAACAATAAGGAGCAACATCTTCCTAGAAATCGACCCCTAGAAGCCTGAAGCCCGGGGAAGTGCGGCACAGGGAAGCGCACCAGGGCGCTGGCGCACAGGAAGTGGCCGGCGCCGCTCCGTGGGGGCGTCGCCCCTGTGCGCCGGAAGTTTATCCCGAAGCCTCCAAGAAGGAGACGCAGAAGGGAAGAAGATGGCGGGTCAGGGGCAACCCAGGAACCACAGCTGCTCAGGCAAGAAGAGCAAACAGGAAGCAGGTGCCGCTAGAGACAGCTGTTCTCGGAAAGAACATTGTGAAACCACAGAGAAGCAGCGTGGGGCTCTCAGTGTAGGGGAATAAAAAGGAGATGGGACGATACATTTGATAACATCAAAGCAGACGGGGAAGATTAACAGGAGAGCGCGCGGGGGCACCGGTCCACCCTGCAGGCCTGCAGCGGGACGGGATGGGGGCTCCAGTCCCGGCCGCACATGCGCCCTGCCTGGCGTCCGTGTAGAGTCACCGCACCAGACAACAGTGCGTGGCGAGTGGGCAGCAGCTACAGCCATCCTGAGCTCTCAGATGCAGGGCGCCAGGTCTGCAGGGGACTCAGCTTTGCTGCGGGCGGACTTAACATCGCCCCCACCGGGCTGGGGGGCAGCGGACCAAGCGGAGGCTCCTCTAAGCTGGACCTGGTGCCTAGGAGTCAAGTGCCCACCCCAAGTGCTCAAGGGAATCTGAGCACGGGCATTCACTCGGGTGCTACAGGCTGTGACCGGGGAGGCTTTGGGCGACTGCTTTTGGGAGTGCTAGGGGGTGCGGGGACACTGTAACAGACCTCCGTCCATGTGACTTGGCATCCTTGTGGTCCCAGAAGAGCCTGCTACCCGCTGGGCCTTGACCCCGCCCCCCAGATCAGATCAGCCCCTCCTGCTCCCTAACCTTAACCCTGCACTGCCCTGCTCCCTTCTCTGGGCCCTGCTCAAAAGATACTAGATTGGAACTAACCCATGAGCACGCACGTGCACAGAAGGAAGTAAAACTCAGTGGAAATCAACCAGGGGAGAAGGTGGGGGGAGAGGGGCAAAAACCTACCTAATGGGGTACAACAAACACTATTTGGGTGATGGGCACACCTTTAGCTGGGACTCAAGCATTACAAAAGTGACCAATGTAACCTAAAACATTTGTGCACCCTTAATATTTTGAAATAAAATTAGAAAAAGAAGAAGTTAATTAAAAGAAGACTGAAAATTGTCAACAGTCATGTTTTCTGGAAGTTGCAACTATGATTTTTAAATTTCCTTTCTATTTTTTAAAATTTATTTTTAAACTAAGACACCATTCCTACAAATCCTCTCTGTGTTTTTCAAAGTAATCTAGAATCATGTGTCACTTTTGCAATCTTAGAGAAACATTTACTTTTAAAAGGGAAAAATATTTGCCCCTGACAAACTGAAGAAAATGGAATTTCCTGGCAGGTCCCCAAAACTCTAAACTCCACCCAAAACTGTTTTTGCTCAATGCCACAGACCTCACTTGAACTTTGTATATTGAATCATACTTAATTCCTGGAATAAATCCCAAAGCAGTCCTACAAGTATTCTTTTTCATTTTGCCATTCACGATTAACTCTTACTTTTCCTCTGTAATGATGACATATTTGGATTGACATCTCCTGACTCTAGCTGGGTTGCCTTTCCTGGACAGCACCACCTTTTCTTGTGAGTCCTGAAACAGGAATTTTTTTGTCAGTCTTTGGTTGTCAGCCTTGTAACACTCCTGGCTCCCAGTTGGCCCGTGTGGACATGGTAGAACACGTCCCAGTCTCCATTTGCATGGCCTGGACATAGGACCAGAACTCCTTTTCTCTCCACACACCGCACCTCACAATTCAGTGTATTATCTGAACAGCCTTCGGCATGAGCTCTGCTTGTCTTCTGGTTTTCACTGGACTTGAATTTTCCATGGACACAAAAAAATAGCCTTCAAGTGATTTTCCAGACAGGATGACCCTTAGGTCCATGTGAGGGTGGTCAGGGTGCTCTGGTCACTTTCCCTACTCTCTCCTGCCGTGACCTCCCTTCTGTGTTTCAGGGATACCACGGTCCTCTCCCTCCCTGTGCTGCACTCTTCCTGGGGAAATAAAGACATAAAGGAAGATAAATCTTTGTATTCTCACACATACTGATTCTCAGGGTTCGAGGAGAACTTGAGGGACAATTTAAATCACAGAGTAAGTGAAAGCATCAGATTGCCACAGGAATAAAATGGAATGTTAAGAAAAAACATGTATTCTATAAGGGGTTTATATTAATCTACAAGAAAAATTCTCAGATTCTCAAAAGATAAATTCTGATGGTCTCTTTCGTGTCTAAAATATTGGTATTCATTCCCTTCCTTGGCTCCGCTGAGTCTGCTCACTGGCCTCGTCCCTCATTCTCCCTTTGAAAGGCTGAGTCACTGTGTGCAGATTGTGGTTTAATTCAGTTCAGCTCATGCTGAACCTACTGCAGTAGTATCTTACTGATAACGCCTGTCCTCACCATACCGACTAGCTTCCTGCTTTGTGCACGTCTGACTTC
>CAUYSK010079409.1:0-43114 GCA_963575035.1 Avahi laniger | reverse complement strand
GCCTTGACTGCTTGGAAGGCTGGAGGCATAAAAAGAGTTTGTTGAAAAGAATGTCGACATTCCTAGCTTTTGATGAATAGCTCCTAACTTTAGTGGATTTCAATAACCCACTTCACACACACATGCCCACAAATGCACATCTTTTGTGATCACCTTTTTCCCCCTTTTTATTTTTACTTGACACATAATAATTGTACGTATTTATGGAACAGAGTTTCATTTCGATACGTGTATACAGTATGTAATGATCAAATCAGGGTAATTAGAACATCCATTACCTCAACCATGTATCATTTCTTTGTGTTAGGAACATTCAAAATCTGCTCTTGCAGCTTTTTGAAAATGCACAATAAATTGTTAACTATAGTCACCCTACACTGCTACAGAACACAAGAACTTATTCCTCACATCTTGCTGTAACTTTGTATCCATTACCCAGCCTCTCTTTATCCTCCCTTCACCCTTCCCAGACTCTAATAATCACAACCATACTCTCTACTTCTATGAGCTCAAAATTGTGCAGCTCCCGCTTATGAGAGAGAACAAGTGGTATTGATTCTTCTGTGTCTGGCTTATTTCACTTAACACAATGACCTCCAGTTTCATCAATGTCGTTGTGACTGACAGGATTTTATTCTTTTTAATGGCTGAATAGAATTCCATTGTGTATACGTACCACATTTTCGTTATCCATTATCTGTTTACGGACATTTAGGTTGATTCCATGTCTTGACTATCGTGAACAGTGCTGCAATAAACATGGGAGTACAGATACCTCTTTGATATACCGATTTTCTATCCTTTGGATAAATACACAGTAGTGGGATTACTGGATCACATGGTAGTTCTATTTCTAGAGGTTGAGAAACCTCCATACTGTTTTCCATATGGCTATACTAATTTAAATTTCCACCAACCACTGTTAGAATTTCCTTTTCTCTGCATCCTTGTCAGTGTTTGTTATTTTTTTGTCTTTTGATAATAGCCATACTAACTGGGTATGACAATATCTCACTGTGGTTTTAATTTACATTTCTCTGATGATTAGTAATTTTGAGCATCTTTTCATATACTTTTTGGCCATTTGTATGTCTTTTTATGAAAAATGTATATTCAGATCTTTGCCCATTTTTAAATCAGATTATCAGGGTGTTGTTCTTGTTGTTTGTTTTGTTTTGTTTTTGCTGTTGAGTTCCTTGTATATTCTGGATATTAGTCCCTTGTTCAATGCATAGTTTACAAATATTTTCTCCCATTCAACAGGTTGTCTCTTCACTCTGTTGATTGTTTATTTTGCTGTGCAGAAGCTTTTTAGTTTTATATAGTCCCATTTGTCTAGTTTCATTCTGTGGCCTGTGCTTTTGAAGTCTTACCCATAAAATCTTTGCCTAGACAAATGTCCTGAAGCATTTCCCCCATGTCTTACAGCTAAGTCTTTAATCCATTTTGAGTTCATTTTTGTATGTGATGAGAGATAAGGGTCTAGTTTCATCCTTCTGCTTATGGATACCATTTTTCCCAGCACCATTTATTGAAGAGACTGTCCTTTCCCCAATGTATGTTCTAGCACCTTTGTGGAAAACCAGTTGGCTGTAAATGTGTAGATTTTTTATTTCTGGGTTCTCTATTCTATTCCATTGGTCTATGTGTCTGTTTTTATATCAATGCTGTTTTGGTTACTACAGTTTTGCAGTATATTTTGAAGTCAGGTAATGTGATGTCTCTAGCTCTTTCATTTTTGCTTAGGATTGCTTTGGCTATTTGGGGTCTTTTGTGGTTCTACATACATTTAAGGATTTTTTTTTTCTATTTTTTTTTCTATTTTTTTTTTCAATGAAGAATTTCATTGGTATTTTGATAGAAATTACATAGAATCTATAGATTGGTTTGAATAGTATGGTCATTTTAACAGTATAATTCTTTTGATCCATGAGCATGGGTTGTTGTTCCATTTTTTGTATGTGTCTTTAATTTCTTTCATCAGTGTTTTGTAGTTTTCATTGTAGAGATCTTTAAGCTAATTGGTGAAATTTATTTCGAGTTATTTTATCGTTTTTGTATTCATTGCATGTGTAATTGCTTTCTTGATTTTTTTTCAGCTAGCTTGTTATTGAATATAGAAACACTACTGATTTTTGCATGTTGATTTTGTATTCTGCAACTTTGCTGAATTTTTTTATCAGTTCTAAGAGTTTTTTTGGTGGAGTCTTTAGGTTTTTCTATATATAAGATCATGTCATCTGTAAAGAGGGACTATTTATTTCACTCCCTCTTTTCTGATTTGGATGCCCTTTATTTTTTTCTCTTTCCTAATTGCTCTGGTCAGGCTTTCCAGTACTACGTTGAAAAGGAATGGTCAAAGTGGGCACCTTGTCTTGGTTCAGATCTTAGCAGAAAAACGTTCAGCTTTTCCTCATTCAGTATGATGTTAGCTGTGAGTTTGTCATATATGGCCTTTATTGTGTTGAGGTATGTTCCTTCTATACCTAATTTGTTGAGAATTTTTATCATGAAAGAAGACTATAATCCAAGTAATCCAGAAATGGAGCATTCATCCCGTGCAGAGAAAAATCCTCTCCCCAGCTACAGACACCACCTCTAGCCATTGCAAGCTACCTCAAAAACTGTTGCAAAGGCAGACCAAGAGAGATGGGAACACAAGCCAGCGCCTCCTCTCTTCTGGAAAAACACGTCAAAACAAACACTTCACCATGTTCTTCCAATTATGAGTCAGCACAAGCATCTTGACATAGGATGGAAAAATACATTTTTTTGTCTACTTTTTTTTTTAGGCAACAAAGTCTCACTCCATCACACAGGCTGAAGTGCAGTGGCATAATCATTTCTCACTGCAACCCTGAAATCTTGGGCTCACGCAACCCTCCTGCCTCAGCCTCCTGAGTAGCTAGAACTATGCTACCATGCCTGGCTAATTTTTTAAAAAAAATTTTTTGCAGAGATGGAGTCTCACTATGTTGTCCAAGCTGGTCTCGAACTCCTAGCCTCAAGTGATCCTCCTGTCTCAGCCTCCCAAAACACTGGGATTACAGATGTGAGCCACCACACCTGGCCTCTACTTTTTCAAAAGTTTTGTTTCTAGGGTTTTGAGGGGAAGAAAATAGATAAGCTCCCTTGGAAGCCTGTTAAAAATAAAGTCCTCTCAAGACTGGCACCACCCCAGCAGGAGCCGCTTCCTCCACTCCTAGTACGACTTAGACCCTTAAGAGCTCTTGGTTGAAATGAAGAACTCATCATCCTCCACATGAACCACCTCACACAGTCATGAAAATGGCTTGGAGACCGCTCCTCAGCCTCCTGCCTCCTTATCAACTGATGCTCATGTTTTGTTCATTTCCCACCACGTCATGTTCCAGTTGTCTGTCCCTTGCTTTTTTGTGCTCAGATGTTTTCCATGGGCCAAACCTGTGCCAATTACATTCTAATTCTTTGAGGACAGGGTCCTTGTTGGATGTCTCTAGGTCCCCCATGTAACATCTTATGTAAGATCACAGGGGCCTAGACTTTCCATCTCAAAGGGGCCCCTGGGATTGCCTGCCCAGTGGCTCTCAAATGCTGGCGTAGATCAACATCCCTTATGGGGCCTGTCTGCCCCTCCTCACCATCATGAAAGTCCATTTTAGTCTGCCTAGTGTGGAATTCTTAGCTTCTGCATAATTTCCAGGCTCCCTGGTGGATGCAGATGCTTGTGGAAGTTCTGTAGCCTGCCCCTCACTTTACAGAGGAACAGCCTGGTCTTTGCACAGTTCCACTCTTAGGGAGTGGCAAACTTCAACACTAGAAAGCTAGGCTCTAGTTGCCCTGGCCTGGCCATGTGCTTTCCACCTTATCTGTGTCCTTATCCCTGATTCGCATTAGAATTCAGAGACTTAAAACAAAACAAACAAAAAACCAAATGATTGCTTAAAAAAAAAAATACCTACCCCAGACCAACAAAATCACAAACTTTGGGGGTAGGGCATGAACATCACTCTCTTTTTTAAAAATCCCCTTGACAATTCTAAAGTCCAGCCAGAATTGAGAGCCAGTAGACTTCCCCAGGCCACCCTCAGTCGACACTGGATGAATGAATACCTGCAAATAAATGCCTTAAGTCAGAGGACTTAAACCGATCTATATGCATCAGCCAGTGCCTAGCTACTAACTAAAGATAAGGTCAGACTTTTTCAATGAGCATGAATTCTCAGCCCCAGAAGGAGCTGCCACCAGCCCATCCTCCTGCCTTTGAGCCAGAGGCCAGGGTGCTGCAAAACAGGCTGCCCAGCCCTCGGGAAGCCAACCCTGCTATTCCCGCTGCCCTGCACTGCGGCGGGTCAGTCTCGGGCACAAACAGTTACCGACGGATTAGCTGAGCCACGCTTGGCTGTGCTGGTCAGCACCATCAGCGCAGAATGACAAAGTCAAAGGACCCAAAGCTGCGCACTGTGCATGGGAACCAGGCTTTGGGCATGGGATTGGAAGCCCCCGTGTGCCTTGCCATGGGACAGGCAAAGTCTCTTTCCTAGATTTTGAATTTGAGGACACTTCCGCCAAGTGGGTCAATAGTATCTGGAGCTCCCTACTCCTGGAATCTGGCGGAGAAATTTCCATGATCATTTTCATATTATCCTTTTGTTCCCCTATCAGATATTCTTCAGCTGATTTATAAATGGCCGATGAACACATGCACAGTGGGAAACCATACGCAAATGCCTATCCCTTTACAGTGTTCAGCAAAGTCCGCACAGCCGGGTAAAGCCCCAGACTCTCTCAGCCCACCAGGCAGGGTTTCCAAGAGTGTTTCTGGATCTGTCTGCTTCCTCCTCTACCTGACAAGTGCTTTCAGAGACAAGTGATTTCAGAGTCCCCTGAGCAAATGTTTGATTTGCTTCTGGAGTGTTCCCTGCGTGAAGCAAATTCCTTTACTCTGTGCCCTGTGAAGGGACTGTCAAGTAAGGGCCTGCTCTGTGCCCAGCTCCCAGTGTCCCAGTGTGTCATCCCAACATACCCAACAAAGACAACGAGCTGGTGAAACCTAGAGCCAGGAGGAAGCTCAGAAGGAAGAAAAGGGCCTGCAGAAGAGCAGGTGCAGGAGCCGGAGCTGTTCCTGTCACCCCAGACTGGGCGGCTGGTGTCCTGGAAGGGAGTGTAAGCAGAGCTGCCTATATCTGGGGCTTTTATCCCCTTTCATACAGCCTGACCCCAACCCCAGCCAGCCTTCCACTCAGGGGTCCAGGAACTAGAAGCTCCAGTCCACGCTGTGCTGTTACCGTCTCTCTGCACTTAGGCACAGCACGAGGTAAGGCTAAGAGTGCAGGGTCTCATGGGCCCTGTCCCAAGTCCCCACGCTATCCCTGTCCTAACCAAAGCCTGGTTCCACTTCTTCATTTCTGCCCTGGGCTCCTTTCAACGTTGAAGGGGGGGCAAAGGCCACAGGACCCGCACTGGCAAGTGGCACAAGGGAAATGCATGCCACCAAGTGGAAGATTGAAGCATGGCAATTGAACCACCTGGAGACGGCCATAGCAACATAAAGCCATATAAAGCCAGTGGTATAAAGCTGGCTTTGCACAGCAAACATGATCCAGTCAGAAGGTAAGGCAACATTCTCACCTGGGCTACGCATGGGAATCAACTGGGGAGCTTTTAAAAAATACTTACACCTGAGTTTCATTCCCAGAGGACACCCCTGCCACTTTAATTGGTCTAGGGTTCAGCCTGGTCACTAGGGTGTCTTTAAAGCTTCTCAGGTGATATAATGTTCCAAGACTGAGCCAAGACTGAGAAGTACTGGCCACGAACTGTTCCAGGTATTCCAAGTGCTTTACAAATATTTTTTAATCCTCATATCGCCCCTATGAGGTAAGTACTGTTATTAGACTCGTCTTACAGATGAGGAAACCAAAGCACAGAGTTACTATATGGTGCATTTGAAATAAAACACAACCAGAGGCCGGACGCAGTGGTTCACACCTGTAATCCCAGAACTTTGGGAGGCCGAGGCAGGAGGATCACTTGAGCCCAGGAGTTTGAGATCAGCCTGGACAAGAAGCAAGACCCTGTCTCTACAAAAAAATTTTAAAAATTAGGCAGGCATGGTGGCACATGCTTATAGTCCCAGCTACTTGGGAGGCTGAGGCAGGAGGATCACATGAGCCTACGAGTTTGAAGTTGCAGCGAGCTATGATGACACCACTGCACTCTAGCCGGGGCGACAGAGCGACACCCTGTCTTAAAAAAAAAAAAAAAAAAAACCAAAAGAAAGAAAGAAAGAAAAACCAGATACTCTGACCCTAGAATTTTTACCTTTCTATCCTACCTTTAAAAGCTTCTCTCTGTGTCCATCTCTCCAGAATAAAAATAAAAGCTGATGCTACAGTACAGATTACTCAGGATCCAAAACACCCTGAACCGGAGGCAAAGGGTTTGGTGTGGTTTGGTTTGGATGGGAGGCAGGGGAGGGATTGAAATCTCTGAGTAACTGTTTCAATTCACTACTATTAAATATTTAGTGAACATTTACTGTGTGCCAATTTCTATGCCCAGAGGGACAGGAAAGAAATACTAGACAGGATCAAGCAAAATCAGTTCGCTGTGCCTCTAGGATCCCTAACATCCCTGCTATAAAAATTTTACTATCTATTTAGGAGGGAAGACACATACACACAACCAACAGCAACATGAGACTCTTTTTAGATTTAGAGATCCTGTCAGCCAGAAAGGACCTAGGACATCATCAAATCCAACATTCTTTTTTAATGAACTGTGTCAAACACACCCAGAGGATTAAAACGACTTGCCAGAGTTTCCCAATCCCTGTTCCCCACCTTCTTATGGGGAGTTTGAAGGCAGCTTGGTGGGTATGAGGTATCTCCCGGTGACAAGGCAGGACATGGCTGACGGGCATCCTCTGACGTCTCAAATGGTAAGAGTCACCCACACTGGCAAGTCAGTTCTTCCCTTCCTCATCTCAGCTAATGGCAACCCCATTTTCCCATTTGTTCAGACCAAAAAACTTAGAAATTATCCTATGTGTAATAAAGAATTTGGTAGGCCTTTGTCCCCAACTTCTGGGAATTAACCTATAAACCCCTGGAATTTCGGAAGTGATTGGAGCGTCTTCGTTTTCATGTTGGGCTCCTTAGATCATGCCTGATAATTTATGCTAATGAGGTGACTCATGGTGAGTTCCTACATAATTTTTGCTAATGATTTAACTCAGGATGGGGCTGGTCACACCAGGAAGACCAACCGTGAGATTAGAGGGTTGGGACGTTGGGACACAAGATAGCAGCCTGACCTCCAGGGGGAGGGGAGGAGAGCTAAAAATTGACTTATGTGGGACATGATTCAATCAAGCGGGCCTAAGTAGTAAGACCCCAATGAACACACTGGACACTGAAGCTCAGGTGAGCATCCGTGGTTGGCAATGCTCTTAGAGTATTGTTGTCATATTAATACACTGGTGTTGGGAGGGCAACATGTCCCTAAGGATGGAAGCTTTGCATTTGGAATACTCACTTGTCACTCTATGCAACTCTTCTAATTTGTGTCCTTTTTGCTGTAGTAAAACCGTATTTGTAAGTACAGTGCTGTCCGTGAATTCTGTCTTTCTAGCAAACTATCAAACCTGAGGTTGGTCATGGAAACCCCAAATTTGGAGCCAGTTGGTCAGGAGTGAGAGTGGCCATGGGGACTCTTGAATTTGTACCTGATGTCTCAAGTGAAGAGAGTCTTAGAGGACTACACCTTTAATCTGTAAAGTCTGGCCAACTCCAGGTACCCAGATACCTCTATTGCTCTCACATTCTACCTCCAATCTGCCAGGAATCCCATTGGTTCCACTTGCACAGTATCTCCAGAATCTGATCACTTCCCACCTTCTCCACCCTTCCTCCCTGGCCTAAGCCATGCAGCTCTGACTTGGATTACTGAATTGGCTTTCTAACCACCCCTTTCTGCCACTCTTGCTCCTCAGTCTCTGCTATTCTCAACACAGCATCCAGAGTGAGCCTTTTAAAGCCTCAGCTGGGCAGATCATGCCACTCCTCAACCCAAACCCTCCAACGGCTCCCGTCCACCTGGAGAAAAAGGTGAAGTCTTTATGTGGCCCCCCGTGTTCTGGTCCCTGCCACACTTTTTTCTCTGACCTCATCGCTTGCCACCCTCTTCTGCCTGACTCTGTTCGACCCCGGCAGCCTGGCTGAGCACATCAGCTGTGCTCCGCGCTGGGGCTTCTGCACCTGCAGTGCTCTTTCCCTAGACACTCTCACGCTCACCTCGCACCTCTTCCAGGTATTGGCTCAAATGTCGCTGTCTCCAGGGAACCCTTGCTGACCGCCTTCTGTAAAATTTCACTCCCATGTTTTATTTTTCTCCTTAGCACGAATTGTCATTTGGCATACTATATACATAGTATTTGTCTGTTTGTTTTCTTATCCTCCCTCCACCAATTAGACAATAAACTACACGATGACAGGGATTTTTGTCCATTTTGCTCTCAATGTCTAGAATACCATTTGGCATTTAATGAACCCTCAATAAATATTTATTGCACAAATGAACAAGTTCCTGTTCACCAAGCAGACTACGATTACAATTTGGGCTCTCATTCATTGCTGTGGGAATAGAAAATGTCCACTCTGGAAGACAGTTTGGCTCTAAACCAACCACACGTTGGTTGTGTATGTACCACAGGACCCAGGAATACGACTCCAAACCATTTACCTGAGTGAATGGAAAAGATGTGTTCGCACAAAAGCTTGTAGATGAATGTTTTTAGCAGTTTTATTCATAATTTCCCCAAACTGATAACAACCAAGATGTCCTTTCCTGCAGTGTATCCATGGGGAAGGTGTTGATCTGTGGATACAAACACCGGGATCTGCATAATAGTTGTGTTTCTCATTTTACATCTCCATTATAAATTGTCAGATTGGCACTTGAATTTTGGTGCGTCAGTCTCCCCAGGTGGTTGGTGGGAGTCCATCCCTGGAAGACAGACCCACTCTCAGTGTGCTGACAGTAAGGATGGGACAGTGCTTGGGCTTAAGTGCCACCATCAAAGCAAGTCTCACCCTCTACAGTCTCTCGGGTTTCAGTGTCTGCCCTTGCAGTCTCGATGCAACACCTTTGCTTGGCTTTGAATCAAAGATTGATAGGCCTCAATGGGCCATACGTCCTGCGTGGTCCACCTCTCATTCCACTCATGTGGGAACAGAGGCTGAGTGTTTGTCTAAGGTCACACAGGTAACCAGTGACAGTCCGGGCTAGAAGCTCAGGGCTAGTCCTCTGAGGGCCTGGCCACCGTGTGTGTGCGTGTGTGTACATGCACGTACCTGTGTGTATCTTCAACTTCACTTGTTTTGTTTTCTCCTTCTGTCTAAACCTTTTCTTCTCATTCTTATTGCTTAGATTTCTCTTAGATTCTTAAATTCTTATATCTTAGACTCCTTAGATTTCTCTTCTTGGTTTGATAAGAAACAAACTTGCTAGCTAGAAAATGCTGGCAATGAAACCCAAAGATTGGCCAATGCGTGGTTTGTTTAAATATTGCCTATCAGCATTTTTGCATTTGACTTTCTGTTCCTCACTAGCTTCAAGTTTTTGCTTGGTTTTGACCAAACCCAGGACCATATCAAAGGACAAATCATAAACTCGGTTTGTGTTTAGTTTTACTGTATGAAAAAAAAAAATGAGAGCAGCTTAATTTCTACAAAGGCATGTTTGTGGTTCAAGTGATTTTTAACCAGAGCTCGTATACCCATAGGGGTTACTGAGAAATAAAATTAAGGACATCAGTCCCTTTCTCCTACATATTAAATTACAATGCCTTCCCCACCTTCCCGCTTCCCTTAATAAAACCAACACTCAAACTAAGATAGAACCAGCTACCCCATATCTTGCATCAGAAGAGAGAAAAGGAAGACACTCTTTAAAGTTAAGTGTAATTTAATCTTTACGGGTCTGACAGAGCAATGGGATACCTTTTGTTTAGGACATACGGAGAGCTTGAGTTGAAACATAAGAAAACCAAATGGGATTTTAAGAATGCTCTTCAAGTGAGAAAAGCAAAAGGAAAGGCGCCACAAGTCAACTACATCCAGGGACAGAGGCCACTTCTCATGGCCACTTCTGCACACAGCCCAGATGCCCTTTGATGTGTCTGAGTATCCAGGAGATCTTGGCTCACGCTGAGACATCAAGCTGGAACTCAAAGAGGAGCATGGTGCCTATTCGTTCAAATGAAATTAGCTTAAAGGATATGAAAATTTTATCAGATAAGCAAAATTAATTGAAATTACATCTCTGCCTAGAAGACATGCACACAGAAAAAATGATCCAATACAATGTGACAATTAAAATCTCATTATGTATCCCATCCCCAGTGATCCATGCGAGACTGGAGAGCTGGGCGAGGGGAGGTTGAGCCTCTTGGCTCAGCGGCTGATGTGGAGGAAACATGGTTGCCAGGTAACTGCTTAGTAACCGAGGAGACAATGGGGGTAGGGGAGAGACAAGTACCAGAAAGGCCGCCTCCAAAGCATTGTTGCAGACCCTGGCCCCATGATTCCTTAGCTGGACCTACATAACTCAACAGTCCCTGGAAAGATGAAAAGCCCTCAGTCAGTCAATTCACAACCCAAAATGGTTAATCCGATGGATTTTTTAAAAAATTAATCAACTTGACCAATCAGTTGCTTAGGCATCACACAGAGTCTAAGTTAGAGCAATTCTATGGGGAAGCAAAAGCAAAAACGTGCCAGGTTTGCCATCCGCTCTTTTCTGCTCGGTTCCTGTGTCTCCCCATCTGAGGCTGATTCCAAGGGTTGCTGCAAAAATACCTCCCCTTCCACATCCTCTTCTATAATGTGTCTTTGTCACACTCACATCTAGGCATAGAGCCCAATCCTTGTTCACTGGAACATTCAAGCTTGGAGCCTGAGCCTCAATGTCAGAATACGTTTAGGTCTGACCTCCCTGAGCCCACCATGCTGCAACAAAGCCAAGTGACAAGAAGTCTTTGCTCTTTTCTCCCAGACATCCCAGCAACCCAGGCCCCAGACATGCAAATGAAGAAGCCTCCAGGTAATTCTAGCTTCCAGCCATCAAGGGAGCCCTCGCCTCCATGTTTTTCCAGTTGAGATTCCAGCCATCACGGAGCAGAATCAAGACATTCTCACTGTGCCCTGTCCTGCCACACAGAAACCATGAAGCACAGTAAACTGGCTGTTGGTTGAAGCCAGTGAGTGTTGGGGTAGTTTGTCTTGAAGCAACAGTAACTGAAATTAGACGCTTGGCCACCCTTCCCTCTTACTTCTGCTGAGGAGGGAGATTGTGTGACGGGAAGAGAACCACCCATTACTAAAGGGGTACAGATGGGAGCTGGGCCAGTCCCCCAAGGCCTTCCATTCATACAGTGTTAGTCCTTGACTGCCTTTTTGAATTCTAGCACTTTCACCATCACAATCACCAACACCTCTTTCCTTTTCCTCTACCTCCTCTCTTGCCACCAGCTTTATTTTCCCAGGCTAAACCTTGAAACCTGCAATAGGATGCCACGATCCTATACTTCACGAGCTACACCCATATTAAAGCCCTTGGTTGGAGACCTCAGCACCGCTAACGTGAAATTCATGAGCTTTAAGAAAGCTGGTTTTCATTCATTCCTCCTGTCAACTCCTTATGCTCATAATAACGTGCCCTGTATGGTCTCTCATCAGGAAGTGCATGGCCAGCAGAAAATAATTCATTTTAACATTTATTAAGGACAAACCTAAACAGGAAAGCAAAGACATTCTCATTTTTTCAAGTCTTTTCCATAGTTTGAAGCCAAATAACACAAAATATTCCAGCTTTTATCAAGGATCTTGACCCTAACATAGGCTCCAGCTCTGAGAAGCATCTGTTCCATAGCAGTATCCTGGATTTTGGCCTATTATGACAGAGTTAGCTAAAAATACCTGCAGAGATGGCCAAAGAGCCACAGATCTCCTAGTGTGCTATAGAAGTGTGCGTTTCTCTGTTTGTTTGTTTGGAGACATTTTTTTTTTAAGACAGCACAACTACATTGAAACACCTGACAGCTCCCTCTTTCAGCAGATACAGTGCTGGTGAAATGCCACAATGATCTACGTGGTTCTGAATCACCTTGGACCATCCTATCTCTCCAGAACCAAAGCTTTTAAACATAGTCCCTACCTACTGCAGGACTTCTTACAATCTTAACTGTGGAAACATATTTTCAATCTTTTAATGATACCAACCAGAAGACCAGATTCAATATATAAACTTTCTCTCAATGCAATTTGAGAGATGTCCACATTTTAAAATCCCACTTTCCATTGCAGCCAGTTTATTACAGCAGAGATATTGCCTGTCTTCCTGATGGTCATTAACTTGAAAGAAAATCTAAACAAACAAACTATCCACCGTTTCCTGAAAAGCTAGAAATATTGCTGAGATTCATTTAAAACTAGGTGGAGGCAGAAACAAATTAAGAATCCCATAGGGTGGGCACAAATCTACAATTTCAGCCCGCACCATATCTTTCAAAGATCCAGCAATCTGTGCACTATACAATAAATGTTTGCATGAATTCCCCTAGACTATCTCTAATCATAAGCTTGAAGACTATCACCTTGTGGTTTAAATAGGGAATGTGATGTTGCCAGGCCGACACCAGCAGCTTTGCTGTGGAAATACCTTGATTGATCTCTCTCCAGAAAGACAGGAGTTGAAGTTGCTAAGGCACCTAAGGGTGCCTCATCTGGGTGAATTCTCAGGGACACCACTCAACATGGCAGATGGCAGATGGTACGGCAAGATCCTCCTAAGGAAGAGATGCTAGATGGAAGGAACCCTTTGGTTAGCCAGCACACTTTGCAAACTCATGTGAACTAAAATAAAATCTTAAGTCCCTCCCCACAACTGACTGAATGGGCCCCCTCTTGGCCAAAGGAACCCCAGAAATACCCTAAAGCTGAGTTGCTAGCCATAAGAAGGGAGGTCATACAGGCCTCACCGTGCCCCCTTCCCTTCTTGGAAAGGTCCTTCGTAGCTCATTAACAGGTCTAAGGCTATAGAAGACAAAGCTTAAAGCACACCTGCAGGTATATGTCTCCTGGCTTGTCTCTAATTAACAGACTTCCCTTATCTTAACTTAAAACATTCCAAGCCGTTAGACAAAGCTTCATTTCTTTAACCAATTATAAATCAAAGAATCTTTGAACCCACCTATAACCTGTAATGCCCAGCTTGGAGATGTCCTGCCTTTTTGGGACAAACCAATGTACACCATCCACATATTGATTTATGACTTTTCATGTAATTCCTGTCTCCCTGAAATATATAAAACCAAACTGTAACCCAATCACGGGTAGACCACTTGTTTCTCAGGCTTGGCTTCCTGGGCCATGTTTTCACACATTTGGCTCAGAGTGCACCTCTTTAAGTTATTTTACAGAGTTTGGGTGATTTTCCTTTTGACACTCAGAAGCCTTAGCGTGCCTGTCACCAGACCGGTTTACAACCGACTTGCTGAATAATGCAAGACGCGGAGTCTGAGTGCTGGCGCGGTGCCTCTGGAATCACCAACATACTGCTCTTGTCTATAAATATAGACTATAAATGTTGCAAGTGGACAGCTTTATTTTTTTGTCGCTCCCCCCACCCCCTTTTTTAAGTGTTGGAGGAGACAGCGCAGATACTTCACTGTCTTTCTTTGAGGAACACCAAATGCTCCAACATTAGTGTTATTAACATATGCATTAGCTCGAGCCGATTTGCTTCCGCAGCGGGCGGCTCCCAGCTTCCCATCCATGAATCAGATACCGCTAATGGGCGTGTTAATGAAGTTTCTGCAGTGCAATCGGTCCCTCCTAGAGAGGGATTAAAACCCTGCCGCGGAGCCCGATTGCTGTGGGTTGATTTCCTTCTCTTCGGCCCCCTAGGCTGTCCCACAATAAAAGCAGCTAAAGCCCACCCCAATAAGTGCCTAGAGGCAGCTGTGTGATCACCCCGAAATGTCTTTCCAAATCCCAAGCAGCAGGAGGGAGTTAATTACAAAGCTACGGGCCGTCCCAGCTCAGGCCACCGGGCGATCTGCGCCCAGCTGGGGCTCTGCAGCGGCCAGTGAGCCCAGATGACCTGCAGCCCAAGGAGGCCCCCTCAGGGGCGACAGGATGAGGCCTCAGGACGACAGCCCTACGGAGAGCTCGAGCCCCGCACCCGGTGGCGGTGGCGCAGGGGGTGCTCCCGCAACAGGCCGGATAGCACTCACGGATGCAGCAGAGAAAGCCGCTTTTCTGGCAGTTTGGGAAATGTGTGCGAGTGCAACTGACATCAGTCACGAGGGGCGGGGGGGAGTTTGCAGGGAAATAAGGGAAATAAATTCCTGCGCTTGGATGAATGTGGCCTTCTAGAGACAGGGACCCCCTGCAAGAGGGAGGTGACTTCTCTCCAAGCGCCTTAGGAGAGCCCAAAATGTCCTGGAGAAGAGCAGCCGCCCCTGGGGTTAGGGGAAGGCCCAGGGGACAGGGAGCCCCTGTGAGCCTGGCTGGGGGCGGGAGTGACATGACTCCCCTCCAAGGGCCCAAGGAGAACTCAGAAGTTGCTGGGGGAAAGCCGTGGGGGGAGGAGGACTGTCCTCTTCAGTGGCTGGAATAGCTCCGGAAGGCTGGGTTTGTCATTCAGGCAGGAGTTCCTGGTATATTAGAGAGTGCCGAAACACCAGAGCACTGAAAAGTACTGGCACATTTCTGTGTGAAGTCCTCTCCCGGGTCGATGACTGGCCTTCCTGGCGGACCGTGCTGACAGATGGTGGGGACAGCAGAGCCTGGGCCTGGCCAGGGGCCACCCTGCTCCCCAAGCCCAGGTTGGTGATAAGGTTCTGAGATCTGTGGAAATCAGAATCTCCGGAAATTCCCTCTCCTACTGTTAGAAGTCCATAAACACGATTGTGCAGATCACGCAAGTGAATGCAGCCAGATTAAGAGGATTATTCCAGTGTGGGGACGTGGACACTGGTAATCGTGTACCAGACATCTCATTTTCTACCAAATTACCTCTGAAAGCCTTATTTGCATCAGATCCCGTTTGTTTTTCAAAACAGGGAGTTCTTCCTTAGAAGCCTCCAGAAGCTGGTGAGTCCTCCTCCCTGCCTTTTATCTTCCTTTTTGAAATATAACTATGTTTTTCCTCTGAAAGAACTGGGGACTTGGCCAGCCCTCCTCTCCAGACAGAACATAGCCGGCCCAGGCTGGTGCAGAATGGGGCAGAGAATCTTCCTAAGCTTCCTTCCCTCTGACCTTTCCCTGACTCTGGGAATCTCTCTCCAGGACCTTCCAGCAAGGGCGTTAGCCCCAGGCAGTCTGCCCCAGCTCTCGTTTCAGAAACTTCCACTTTGTGCTGGATATTCAGCAGTTCCCACCAGGGTGGCCTTCAGCATGGGTGTTCTCTCATTTCCCTAACAACCCGCCAGTGCTTTCTGACAGTCTGACAGCCTTAGACGGGATACTGGGGCCTTTCAGGGGAAGCCTTTCCTCTAACTTGTCACACATAGATTGTTCTCTGGACTCATCCCGGCTCTCTGCCCCTATAGCCTCCGTAGTGGCCGCCACGTCCCTTCCTTCTGCACACAGGCTGTGTGCCCCCTGGCCTGCGCCAGATGGGCACCATCCCACCGCATTCAAGTGCAGCCTTTCCATCAAAGGCCACTAAAATTCATCCCTCCACGCCAGCCGTCAAAAAAATCTTCACTTGTGGCAATTTAAAAATGTTCCCCAAACTTTTTGACTTTCCCTCCCTGGAAAGGTGTGGTCAATGTCTTTTCCCTGGAGGACTCTCTTGAAATCATTAGAATACGGCAGCAGTGAGGTCAGAAAGGGGCACAAAGTTCCCACCAGTTTCTCTTACGATACTGGGCTGCCTACCCTAAGGGCGCTGTGTAAGGAAGCCCAGGCTGCCGTGGAGAGGCCACTGTCGCGCTGTGGCTGCAGCCTCAGTTGAGGGTCCCCTGACAGGGACCGTTAAAGGTTAGACCTGTGAGTGAGGCCAAGTCACTTCCAGCCAAGGCTTCCCCACAAGGCCCCAGACATCACAAAGCACAGATGGGCCATCCCTGCTATGCCCTGCCCAGACTCTTACCCCACACAATTCGTGAGCATAATAAAATGAGCCCATTCTTAAGCAGCCACAGAGTTTCGGGGTGGTTTGTTATGCAGCAATAATAACTGAAATGTCCCCCAAGCTCCCCTGCCCATCACTCTCCTCCGTAGAAGCAGCCTGCACTTCTGAATTCAGAGGGGCTCGTGAGGACATTAGCCTCAACTGGCAGGTTGGCTGGTGTTCTTGCAGCAGTCTCTTTCGTTTAAGTTAGAGTAAATGTGTCCAACTTTGGGAGGTTAGGGCAGACAAGACTTCTTTTCTGAGGGGTGCATGTGTGTGTTGGGAGGATCCTACATAGGAAGAGGTGTTTGCTAGCAGAAAAGCTCAGCAGCTTTGAAACATTTTGACTCACAGTAAGGGATACATTTCACATTCTTACCCAGTAAACAAACACACAGCACACCTGGAGTACACTTCATGAAACAGTACGGACTACTTAGGAAGAATTCTGATTCTCTAGTCAATTTCATATTTCCTCCCATGCTTGTTGGGAATCGCTGAATCAACGCCACAGCTCACTAATGGGTTGCAACCCACAGTTTGAAAAGTACTGCGAGGTGAGAGAGAGGTGTAGGAAGGAGAAGGAGGCTGGCCCAGGGACCTGGCATGCTAGGGAGAGGCAGGGAGGCACTGTCTGAGGCCGCATTGATCCCCCTGCCCGGCGTCGCAGCCAACTCGCTCCGGGGCCTCAGGGCTGCTCAGTCCGACGTGACCTCACCACCGCTGGTAATGCCTTTGGCTCTGTGAGGCTCTAGAGTGGCTGGCCAAGTCCTGCCACTCGATCTACGTCGTTCATCCCCAGCTCTAGCCTAAGCTGGAGAACGGAGCCAGCAAACACTCATCCAGCCTCCTCTGTGCGGCTGAGAGTAGGCTGCATGTGGAATTGAAATAAAACCTGCCTGAAAGGCGAGCCGCAAATCACTTAAGAATTATATCATCCAAGTTCTTCCCCCTGTAAGCATGAATTGAGACAGCAGCTCACTGGGATCTGCAACACTGCAGGCGCTGTTTCTCGGGCGGAGTAGGGCTTAATTCATAATCTGTAGCCCAGCCTCTTTCCTGCACGCGCCTCCCCCACCCACATGGGGGTGACTGCCCAGAGCCAGCCCGGCCTCCTCTTCCTCCTCCCCGTCCCTTCCTCCTCCTCACTCATCACCTGTAGCTTTGACTCACAGCCCAGACTCAGCCACCTGCAGATGGTGTGTGAGAGGCCCTGAGGACAGGCGGCTGGCCACGTCCCCAGCACACCTGTCACTTCATCACCCCCTTAGATGTCTGCCAGGTGACTCCAGCAGCAGCAGGGAAAGCCAGTCAGCAGTTTGTCGTCCAACCACTGGGCCATCTGCCTTTTCTAGTTTGAATCCTTTTGTTTTTTGGAAACATCTGCAGTAAATAACACCACAGTCATATAAAAACTCAGTAAAACGGGAGTTCATACCACCTCCATTCTTATTTAGATAACTATTAATAGTTACAGAATGAATCACTTCCACTGGAAGATGGGCTCTGAGAGCACCACACTTCATTAGCCACTTAATAAAAACTTCTTGGTGGTGATAATTCCTTCCCTGACGTGGGCGGCTGTGAAAATCAGTTTGGTTTCTTTGAATATGTTCAGCCCCTACCCTCCAATTTATCTGAGAGTCCATCTGCCTGGCCCGTGGACCTAAGGGCCTCACTCCCTGTTGACACAGACTGCATTTCCCCAGGAGTGTTGGGGGTCACGTGCTGGGGCCGGGGGAGTGGTCGGGGTCTGCCTCAGACGTATGGTTCTAGATTCTTGGTCTCTGGCATGGAGACCAACAGAGAGATGTAGGGAAAGGGCATGAGAATGCATAATGAGGTCACCAGCCAAAGGGGATATTTTTGTTCCCAAGTAATTTTTAAAAGCAGCCATCAGGCCTTGGAAGGCTATCCTATGGTATATACTAATAGAACCCCCAGACCTATTAGGTGTTTTGCTAAATTCAACCAAGATCATTCTCCCCCTAAAAAAAAAAAAAAAAAGCACCACTCTCTCCTGATAATCCTATGAAGACTCCCAATGGAGTATTGTGTCAACGGAAACAAATATCTGATAGAGGATTGAATGGTTTCCTGCCAACTGGCCTTTCTTACTGTGGTTTCTTGGTTAAGTCGAAATGATTTAACAAAATAAAGCCCACGGAGAGAAAGAGGCTGCAAAACTAAGATATTCAGTGAGTTCATAACATCTACTGTGCCTCAGAGGTTTTCCTAATCACTGCCACCCTTTTTGCGCCTTCTTCATCAATGATACATAAGTTGTTGGTTTTTTAAAAATCTTTTTACTACTTTATAGGAGAAGTCAGTTTTGCTGTTCGTTTTCACCGTGTCTGAGAAGAAGTAATAATTAGAAAGCTGGATTTGGATACCGTGCAGTGCATTTGGTTCTGCACCTGGCTTGGGACACGGCTGAACTCTATGAGTAAGGTGCACACGTTTTGCACCATGGCCAGTAAGTGTGATCAAATGTGTAAACACAAATATGTAAATAAACATCCTTTCGTTTTGTCAAGATGTCTTAGGATCAGAAACATGTATTGGTAAAGTTGACTGACAACTCCCAGCCACCTACACTTTCCTGCTACATGTCCCTATGACTGACAGAATGCATTTCTGTCAACTGAAAGGAAACAGTCTCCACCCTGGGAAAACCCTCAGGATTGAAAGTAAAGCCAATCCCAAACCCAAACCTGTGCCTTTCTCCAACTGAAACTGATAGGTAGAGGTGAGGGCGTGCAAGTGGTATGGACCAATGAGGATAAAGAGTAGAAACCACAACAGCGGGAAATGGTGGTTTAGGGACGTTCCCTCCACCAGAGGCACGCACAGAGGAATGGATAACCTGTCCAGGGTAACCTTCCCCATCAACGCAGTAAAAGTCACACCTCCTAGTGCCATGACAGTTCTGGAGCCATCCATGCAAGGACAGAAAATGGGAGGATACACGATTCTGGGAATCTCCACCACTTCCCTGAAAAGACATAACTATTGCACCCCCATCTTAATGTATTATTAGAAAGTAGCATAAAGGACAGACCCTAACCCTGGGATGACGCTGTTCCTTATTGGAGCAGTCCACTCTCTACTAACTTTGAGGGTGTAATATACTTTCTATACTCTGTCTTTAAACTCAGGGTCTTCTCCACTCATGGTGACAGACCCATTCCTCTCTCTCTGGACCACACTTTCGCTTTGTGTCCTTTGCTTTACAATAAAGGCTGCCCGTGTGGAAGTGCTCCGTGTCTGTCATCACTCCATCGCACTGGCCCTGCTTGTGATTCTTCTAAGCCAAAGAATCAGGATGCTCTCTCCAAACTCCACCCCACCAAGACAACAAACATTTAGTGAGTGCAAAGTACCAGGTTCCCACTTGATCCTTAAAACAATCCTCAGAGGTTTTACTCCCATTTCATATATAAGGAAACTATTGGAGACTTTACGTACCATCCTAAAGTCACACAGGTCAGAAGTGTATCTGGAACTCAAAGTGTAAACTTTGCCTTTAAAGCCCATACTCATAAACATTTTGCAAATAACACTCTTGTACAACTCACAATTTCCAAAAGCTCTGCATTTTAACAGAAGTAGTTGTGTGTGTGTGTGTGTGTGTGTGTGTGTTTACCTAAAATGAATGATGCCAATGTTTCCATAGTAGACTGAAACTTTAGGCATTTTACAACCAATTATCCCGATATTAGATAACCCTTAGGTCTCTTCACAGAAAACTCAGTAACTTCATTCCCCTCTTGGAACTTTGGATGTAAACATTTAAGAACAATTAAGAAACAAAACGTGCTTCATGCCAAAGAAGCAACTATTTTTGGATAAATGGGTAATAGGAGAAACATTATATAATTTCTCAACAGGTTACAATGTGCTCAGATATATAACAAAAACTTACTCTTTAGTCAACTAAGTCTAGCAGGCCAACTCCTAACAGGATTAAAAGACCAGCAGATAACAGCAAAATATGTGAAGCAAAAATTGATGGAACTACAAGGAGAAACAGACAAACCCACAGTCACAGTTGGAAGTTTCAACATCACTCTCTCAGCAATTAACAACTAGACAGAAAATCAGCAAGGACATATGATAATTGAAAAACACCATCAATCAATCTAATCAAAATTATAGAATATTGCACAACAAGAGGTAAATAAACTTTCTTTTTAAGTTCCCACAGAACATATATCAAGCACAGTCCATATCCTGGGCTGAAAAACAAATCTCAACAATTTAAAATAACTGAAATTATACAGAGTATTTCTCTGACCACAATGAAATTAAACTAGAAATAAATAGAAAGATAACAGAAAACTCTTCAGATACTTGGAAACTAAACAAAACATTTCTAAATAATCCATGGATCAAAGAGGAAGTCTCAAGAGGAATTTAGAAAATACATTGATTGAACTGAATGAAAATGAAAATATGACATATCAAAATTTGTAGGACACAAATAAAGAGTACTGGGAGGAAAATTTATAGCTTTAAAATCGTTAAGAAAAGAGGAACAGTCTCAAATTAATGATCTAAGCTTTCACCTCAAGAACCTAAAAAAAAAGCAAAGTAAACCCAAAGCAAGCAGACAAGTAGAAAGAAGGAAAAAATAAAAAACTGAAATAAATCAAATTAAAAACAGGAAAACAATAGAGAAAATAAAGAGCTGTTTCTTTGAAAAGATTGATGAACTTAAAGAATCTCTAGCAAGACTAGCAAAGAAAAAAGAATGAAGACACAAATTACCAATATCAGGAATGAAATAGGGAATGTTACTACAAACCTGCAGATATCGCAAGGATAAAAAGAGAATAATACAAACAACTCTACACAATATATTTAACAACTTAGATCAAACAGACCTATTCTTCAAGAAACACTAACTACTACCACTCATCCAAGGTGAAATATATTATTTGAATAGCCCTGTAACTATTAAGTAAATTGAATTTGTAATTTTAAAAACTTCCCTAAAAAGAAATCTAGAAGGCGAGGTGGTTTCACTGAAGAATTTTACCAAGTGTTTAAAGAAGGTACCAGGCACAGTGGCTTATACATGTAATCCCAGCACTTTGGGAGGCTAAGGCAAGAGGATTGCTTGAACCCAGGAGTTAGAGACCAGTGTGGGGGGACAACATAGCGAGACTCTGGTCTCTACAAAAAAAAAAAAAATTAGCCAGGCATGATGGAATGCACCTGTAGTCCCAGCGACTGGGGAGTTAGAGAGGAGGCTCTCTTGAGCCCAGGAGATTGAAGCTTCTGTGAGCTATGATCAGGCCCCTGCACTCCAGCCTGGGTGACAGAGCAAAACTGTATTTCTAATTTAAAAAAAAATAGAAGAAGAATTAACAAAAATTTTATACAATCTCTTCCAGAAAAGAGAAATGAACTTTCCAGTTCATTTTATGTTGCTAGTGTTACCGTGGGATACCAAAATAAAAAATAGTACAAAAAAAGAGAAGACAACTAAAGACTAATATTGCTCATGTAGATAAAGTTCCTTAACAAAATATTAGCAAGTAGAATTCAGCATATATTAAAAGAATTATATACCATGACTAGTAAGGTTTATTCCAGGGATGCAAGGATGATTCAATATTTGAAAACCAATCAATGTAATCTACCATATCAACAAGCTAAAGAAGAAAAATAACATGATCATACCGATTAATACAGAAAATAATTTAACAAAATCTAATACCCATTTATGACAAAAACTCTAGAAAAATAGAAATAGAAGAAGTTTCCTCAACTTGTTAAAGAGAATCCACGAAAAAATTTAACATTATACTTAATGGTGAAAGACTTGATGATTTCCCTTTAAAATGGGGAACAAGGCAAGAATGTCTGTTCTCACCACTATTACTCAACATAGTGCTGGAAGTTCTAGCCAGGACAAAGGCAAGGAAAGGAAATAAAAGGCATATAGACTGGAAATGGAGAAGTAAAACTCTCTCTATTTGTAGCTGACATGATTGCTTATGTAGAAAATTCTAAGGAATCTACCAAAAGAAAAAAATATCTAGAATAAATGAGTTCAGCAAGATCACAGGATAGAAGTTCAACACACAAAAATTCATTTCATTTCTACATACTAATGAACATATAGAAAACAAATTTTAAAAGAAAATATCACTTAGAATCACTCAAAATACTTAGATGTAAATCTGACAGATCATGCGTAAAACTTATATGATAAAAAGTACACAATTCTGATAAAAAAAAAGCCAAAAAAGATCTAAATAAATGGAGAGACATACCATGTTCATGAATTGGAAGACCAGCATAGTACAGATGTCAGTTCTCCTCAAATTGATATACATATTTAATGTGATTCCTTTCATTATCCTCATAAGGGTTTTTGTTATGATATTTGTGATTATTATTATATTGATATTTATATGGAAAGGAAAAATAACTAGAATATCTAAAACAATTTTGAAAAGGAAAAATAAAGTAGGAGGAATTTATCTCCCTAATTTTGAGATTTATCTAGCTATAATAATTAGGAATGAGGTCTTGGCAGAGGTATAGTCACATAGATCAATAAAACAAAATAGAGAAAACAGAAATAGACCCACACAAATATGCCCAACTGATTTTTGACAAAAGTGCAAAAACAATTCAAGATAGCCTTTTCAACAAATGGTACTGGAGCAACTGGACATCATAAGGCAAAAGACAACAAAAATAAAAATATTGCCCTAAATCTCACACCTTATATAAAGTTAGCTCAAAATGGATCACAGATTTAAATGTAAAATGCAAAACCATAAAATTTTAGAAAAAAACAGAAGAAAATCTTGGGGACTGAGGGGGCTTAGTCTTGATACCAAAAGCACTATCCATAAAAGGAAGAACTGATAAATTGCACGTCTTCAAAATGTAAAACTTTTGCTGTGAAAGACCCTGTTAAGAGGATGAAAAGACAAACAACTGATTCAGAGAAAATGTTTTCAAACCACATATCTAGCAAAGGACTAACATCTAGAATATATAAACAACTCTCAAAACTTCACAGTAAATAAAGAAGGAATCCAATTAGAAAATGGGCCAAAGACATTGCCATAGTAGTCTGTTTAGGCTGCTATTTAAAAAATTCCATAGACCAGGTGCCTTAGAAACAACAGAAATTTATTTCTCACAGTTCTGGAGACTGGAAAATCCAAGATCATGGTGCTGGCAGATCAGTGTCTGGTGAGGGCCCGCTTCCTGGTTCACAGAGGGCTGTGTCCTCACACGGCAAAGGGAGCTCTCCAGGCTCTCTTTTATGAAGGCCCTAGTCTCATTCATCAGGGCTCTACCCTCATGACCTAAGCACCTCCCAAAGGCTTCACCTCCCAGTACCAGCTTGGGGGTTAGGAAGACAGCATATGGCCATTGGGAGGACACTAACATTCAGACTGCAGCAGTTGTGGAGAGACATTTCACTGAGGAGGATATGCAGGCGGTAAATAAGCATACGTGAGAGGTTCAATATCATCAGCTGTTATGGAAATTAGAACCACAATGAGATTTCACCATATACGTATCAGAATGTCTAAAATAAAGAACAGTGATGATACCACATGCCGGGGAAGATGTAGGAAACCGTACCACTCATACATTGCTAATGGGAATGTAAAGTGGTACAGCTACTCTGGAAAACAGTTTCACAGTTTCTTTAAAAAGTACACATGCAACTACAACACGACTCAGCACTTGTACTCATGTATATTTAGCCCACAGAAATGAAAGCCTGTGTTCTCACAAATACCTGTATATGAATGCTTATAGCTGCTTTATTCATAACAGCCTAAAACTGGAAACAACCTGGATGGCCTTCCATGGGTGAATGATTAACAATCACATAATGATATACCATAATGGAATATTATTCGTCAATAGAAAGAAACATGCTATTGATACACACGGCAGACTGGATGAATCTCCAGAGGATTATGCCAAGCGAAAAAAGCCAGTTCCAAAAGGTCACATATCATATGAGTCCATTTATATAACACCCTTGAATGATGGCACTACAGAAGTGGAGAACAGATTAGTGGTCACCAGGGGTTGAGGATACTGTGGCTATAAATGAGCCAACTAGAAATGGTCTGCATTTTAACTATACCAACACCGATGTCCTAGTTGTGATATTTTATTACAGTTTTGCAAGTGTTACCATTGAGAGAAACTGGGTAAAGGGTGTGAGACATCTCTCTTTATTATATCTTACAAATGCATGCGAATCTCCATTTATCTTAAAATAAAAAGTTTAATTAAAAAAACACAGGTGTTTAAGTGGTTGCAGGATGAAGTAGAAATTTTCTGTATAAAACCAATTGATAAAGTTATAAATGGAAAGATTGATAGATCTGACTGTAAAACCCTTAACATTTTTTTGTATTCAAAAACAGTACCAGAAATCATTCAATGGAATACTACGTTGCCATAAAAAGGATAAGGAAACTCTTTATGTAGTGGTAAAATGAACTCCAAAATGTAAGAGAAAAAAAGTTGTAGAAAAGTACAAATATTACTTTATCATTTGTGTAAAAAGGAAAATAGGAATATAGAATTTATGTATAAATATGTAATATGTAGAAGAAAGTCTACACACACAAGAAATTGGTAACAATGGGTGCTTTAAGAAAGGGACTTCAGTAAGATTGGGGAGCAGATAATTCACTTTATTCTCTTTAGTACCTGTCAAATCTTAAACCATGCAAATGTACTACTATTCAAAAAATAAATTATGTATTAAATAATAACATTAGGAAAATACAAAGGTATCTTTTATAAAATTTGTAAATACAAAGAACAAAGAAAAATCTTAATAATAAATCTAATAAAGGATATCATAATATCCTTAATATATAAAGAGTTCCTGTCAACCATTAAGAAAAATGTGCAATAAACATAAAGACAATTTTCAGAAGTTGAAATAAATGACTAATAAACATGCCAAAATTCTCTATACTGCCTCAGGAATGTGAGCTGGAACAACTTACAATGACAAGACATTGGAAACAACCAAAATGACCAAAGAGAGAGCAATCTTTAAACATAGTATGGTATATCCTTGCCCTGGAACAGTATACAGACAGGTATGATAATATTAAAAAACGGCATTGGTTTACAATGTTCATGATATGATAAAAATATCAGCATGTAAAACTGAACATACAAAATTATGCCAATTAAAATGTTATAGCTCTCTAGCTTTGAATTCTTTGATTGTAGAAAAGCAATAATTCCTTGAAAAATAATTAAAATCTGGTGTTTAACTGTCTTTGCTGGAGCTCTAAAGATGTCTCATGGAAATTCAAGAGGCTTTTCTTATCCTATTTGGTTTTCTCTCAGCCCCTAAACGTTCCCTTGCTGAAGGCAGCTCTTTTCTTCCCAGCACCCCCATCAGTGGCAGCTGACATTCGCATTCAATTAGCTTCAAAGAGTCTCCTTAACACAGCTTAGATTCTTGGGTATGGAATCGTCTCCTTGCCCATCGAGCTTGCCAATCAATCCATCAGATGGGAGAAGCCCAGGGGGACGGGTCTTGAAGTTCAAAGGAAGAGCAAAAAACAACTTATCGTCCAGGAATGGCTCCCACTTTGGCTCCCACGTCTGCCTCAATGGAAACTGGCAAGTGGTTCTGATTACCTTCTTGTCACCCTGACTGCCAGAGACCCCGTCTACCAACCTTGCAGGGAGGTTGGCACTCTGTCCTTGTGCAAATGTTCTGCTTGAAAGTGCCTGGCCCTCTCTTCTTCCCCCTCTCTCCACATCACTCTGAAACCTTCCTGATTGCTTTTCTTATTTGGGAGTCCAAGGTGTCACTCAATGAAATGAGAAACAAGCAGTGAATTGGGTGATCTCCAAAGCTTCCCTGGGCAGCTACTGCCACAGAGGAAGGAAAAACAGAGGAAGAGGGGGAAATGGAGGCTTATAAGGGTCTTCCAAAATTTTTGAAAATAATTGTATTTTCCAAATTTTCCAACATAGTCTGTGTCTGTGCCTTAGCTAGACTGTACTTCCTATCTGGCAACCTCAGACCTGCTTCTGAGCATTTCTAAAGGGTGAGTGAGAATAAAAGTTTGAGTAGCAGACTTACACATGGGTTGTGGGCGGGCAGTGTCTGGACGCACGGCCAGCAGCCATCAGGAGAAAGGGCCATCACTGCACCTCTACACTGGACACCAGTGTGGGCCTGAGCAGTGTTCTTTCTTCTGGTAACAGAACCCGCTTTTCCTGACTCTACCTTCATAGGTGGGCACGTGACCCAGCCCTGGTCAATGACAGTATCTCATTTCCTTGGCCAAAATGACTTAGGGTTGGGTAGATGGTCCAAGGAAGACAAATCACAGTCAATTCTATGATTTCATCCTCAGGACTATGGGAAGAGGCACCGTTTAGGTGGGGGGTAGCTGACAGAGTGCAAGCCCCTGGGTACCACCTGGGGAGAGCCCAAAAGAATGGTGCCTGATAGGTCACGGCAGCCTCCTATGAGCATCCGGGATCTTCTGGATTCAGCCATATGTGAATTCTTATCTTTTTTGGCTTCATGCTTCAACAAATGCTGTCCTCCCTTTTAAAATTTTGTTTAGAATGAATTTTCTGTCTCTCCCAACCCACAGAGTTCTAATAAAAGCTCTCTGGAGAAACAGCTAATCTAAGGGGAGGCTGTGGTGCTCAGGCCTGGTCCGGATGTTGGGCCTGGGGCAGGAAGAAAGGAAGAGCCAGTCCCAGCTGGTGGGGACACTCTGCTCAGATGACTTCCTCAAGGACTTGGCCGGAGTCCTATGGAGAGGGTTGTATGATTAACAGGGGGTGGACAGAGGTGCTGAAGTTGGCGGCCAGCATAGCTCTGGGGTCTGGTAATAAGAGCACCCCGGCTGGAGGAAGGGGCGGAGGGCGGACATGAACCACCCTAGGCTGGAAGATCTTAGAAGGTCACCTGCTGCCATGGGAGGCAGATCAGGAGAGGAAGATACCCCAGGGAAGCCAGGAAGGCTCAAGGTAAGTAGCACGCGTGAGGCTCCCTGCCCTGGGATTTGTGGACTGGGTGTTCCTGCCCGGGGAGAAGCTGGGGAGGTACCGCACATCCAATCACTTCCCCGGGAGGTCCTGAAACCACAGATTTCCTCCATGATACCTGTCATCGCACCACGTGTGATTTTTTGTCTTGCCCAGCCCAGGGTCACGGAAGTTTAGCACATTCCTCAAAACCCAGCGGGAACCCTTCACCCTCCCTGAGAGTTTGCAGGCTACTCCAGGACTCACAGATCTTCTCATCTGGGCTCTGCTAGCACTTAGCGTCTGTGCCGCGATTTAGCACTTAATTATACAGCTTGCATCGAATGCTCTGCTTTTCATGGGGTTAGTTTAATCTCCTCAAAGAGACTGCAAGTTGTTTGAAAACCAGGCCTGTGATCCTGTTGCTTGGGCGCTGTCCACACGCCTGACCCCCAGGCGGCAGGGAGCCAGCCTCCAACACCCCCTTCCATCGCTCGGTGAGATTCCACTCGCCATTCCCAGCCTGCGTCACAGTCACTTACTTCCAAGGACAAGGGTAATGAAGCTTCAATTAAGACGCCCAACTGTTTGATTTTAATTGCCCACTCCATCTACCTGCTTATTTTGACATAGTCGTTTTTTTCCCATGCAAAGATCTTCATTTCAGGACCTTGAGATGGGATTTTTAAGCCCTGATTTTCTAGTCTCATGAATAGCAGGAGAGGGCCTGGGTTACAGAATTTAAAAAAACAAATTTTAGCCCGATTATAACCAACCAGAATGATCAAAATTTCACTGCAAAGTGATATTAAGCTAACTGTCCTGAATTTAGATACCAAATCAAGATGTGACTCCCTATGAATAAATGCTCCAGCATAAAATAGATGCAGATTGTCCACGTAAGATGTCAATTCGGGAAATGGCTCTGAATTTGGACACTAGGAAGACAGCCTTTGTTTAATCATTTCTTAATCAAAAAATAAATCAGGGACCTGGAGAATGGGGCAGGAGTGAATGCGGAAGTGGGAATGTAAAGTTCCTGGTTAATACTATTTGGGCAAACTCATTCATTCATTCAGCAAATAATTTTGTGCCCACCTTCACAAAGCACAGAGCAGATGCCTGCCATAACCGTTCGCTATGGCTGTTTTTAGGCCCTGGGAAAACAATAGCGCCTGCCCTCAAGAAGGTTCAAGGCTATTGAAAAAGTTAAGGAACTTAGCTAAGGTCTAAGCTCTCTCAAGGGGTGACCCAGGATTCTAACCAAGGCTGGTACTTCATTAGGCTGCTGCCTCAGGAAGATTCTGGATCTGGCCACAAGGCTGTCCCTGTGCCCTTGGGGAGGGCAGTTTCGGTTTCAGTGCCCAAGGCACACTGCCGTGGGCTGAGAACAGGGTGGGGGGTGGGGGGGCGCGGAGTCTGGTGAGCCTGGCAGCATGAGCAGGGACATGAGCAGCCAAGGGTTTCCTTTTCATCTCTCTTCTTTTTAGGATGGGAGAGACCTGACCGTGTATTTAAAAATGGATAAAAACACGTAAGTTGTGAGAAAGAACAGTCAACAATGTGACTGATCAGCAAGACTCTGGAAAGGCAGGAGGGGAAAATGGGATTTCACGCGGCTAGAAGTGGAGAAAGGAGAGAGCACGTAAGGTCAAAACAACAAGGATGAAAACCAACAAGCCAGGTGGAGCTGGGGCGTGGGGAGGAGTGAACGTGGAGACTTCCGCGGAGCAGAGACAGAGCCCGGTGGAGAGGACGCGGTCTCAGAGATGGAGGGGGCGGCGGGGGGCTGGGGGGACATTTCCCAAGAGGGGCAGAGGTGGCGGAAGGGGCAGAGAGCTGGGCAGTTGAAGCCTGGATGAAGGGGGAGGAGACAAGAACCACGGACACTGGGGAAGGAAGGCAGGCCGGGAGGGGAGGCCATGAGGACGGTGAGGCTTCTGGGGGTGTCCTGGGGAAGCCCTAAGGCCAAACAGAGACTACGGTCTGATGCCCACAGCCGCAGTCCTGCTTTAAGGCACAAGGTGGGGTTGACAGCCGGCTCTAGGGGAAGGCGGGACCCCTCCCAACCCCAGTGTGCTCAGGACTCTGGATCTAGGTGGCTCTAGACTCCAGGGCCCAGCCCCCCAAGCTAGAGGACCCCACTCCTGCCAGGCTCCCAGGCCCCTCCCCCCGCCACAGACCCCGTCCCAGTGGGACGCAGCCCGGGGGGTGGTGTGGTCCTGCCACTCAGACACAGCATCTGCACAGCCAGCAGCAGGCGGCCGTGGGCTCCGGGCATCCATCAAGCCGTCAGCTGGCGGAGCTGGAAATAGAGCTCAGTCGGTCACACCGGCCCCGGCGCTGTGCTGACTTGGCAAATCATGCTCAAATTATTCTGATAGATTCCAGGCAGAGGGGACCACAGGAAAAACTTGTTCAGTCTTTCGAAACTGTTAAAGTACTAGTCAGTGCTACAAAAATCAACCATGTCTCCTGTCATTCTTTCCAATTATTTCGCCTCTTGCTCATTGCAGCATAAGGGGAGCAAATACATCAAAAAGAGTAAAAGCTGCCACTCACTAAGAACTTGCAACATGCAAGGTAGTGTGCTAAATTCATTAAATGGAACCACAGCAACAGCCCTCGGAGGTAGATGTTAGTCCCACCATACAGGTGAGAAAACTGAGGCACACAGAGCTTAACTGACTCAATTCACACAGTCTGTAACCAGAATTCCGCCCTGATCTGCCTGACTCCTCTCTCCAGTAACGGCCCAAAGCACTCAGGAGTAAACAAGGCCCAACCAGCAAGGCCACCCACTCCTGAGGGCTCTTTTGTGGTGGGGGAGACCTGCACCCAGCAGGGGGTGCTGTGCATGTCTAGCAGAGCCTGCTTCAATCCCTTCCCCACATCTGGAGAACTCAGGTTCCCACTGACTGATTTAGCAGCTCAATGACATTTTTAAGACATTTTAACATTGCGTCCTGCAATCATCATCATAGGTATCTAAGTCCTCTGGTGCCTCTACTCACAGTCAAAAGATAGCTGCAGTGGCACCAAGCATCATATCCTCACCCAACAATGCCAAGACCATGAAGGAAAAAGAAGGAACACCGCTTCATAAAGGTGAAAAACTTCTCCTAAATGCCCCACTCCCATCCCTGTATTCTCATGTTTCATCAGCCAAACTGGCATCATTTGCCTAACCCTAAATCAGCCACTGGCAAAGGGAATTGAGATATCGTAATTGCCCTAGACCAGTAACCCTCAATCCTGCCTATACGTTTTAACCACCTGGGAGCTCTTAATACCTACTTCAATTAAATCAGAATTCCTGGGGCTGCGGCCCAAGTATCAGTATTTTTAAGAACTCTTCAGGTGTTTTTAATGTGCAGCCAGGGTGAAAAGCCACTGCTCAGGCTACTCAAGACTCACTGCCTGGTGCTGGGCAGATGCCTAAAGAAATTCCAGGTTCTCCTGGTGTCTTAGTCTGTTTTCTGTTTCTATAACTGAATACCTGAGACCAGATTATTTATAAAGAAAAGAAGGCTGAGAAGTCCAAGGTCGAGGGGCTGCATCTGGTGAGGGCCTTCTTGCTGGTGGGGGCTCTCTGCAGAGTCCTGGGGTGGTGTGGGGTGTCGCCTGGCGAAGGGGCAGCAGCATGAACCAAACTGGCTTTTAAAAGAGACCCACTCTTGTGATAACGAACCCACTCCCTTGATAACCCACTAATCCATTAATCCATTATCCATGAGTAGATTAATCCACTCATGAGGGCAGAGTCCTCTTAAAGGCCCCCTCCCTTAACACTGTTACATTGAGCATTAAGTTTCAACATGAATTTCAGAGGGGACAAGCGTTCAAGCCACAGCAGCCAGCAAGAAAGAAGTCGTGAATGGAGAAGGTTCCTGGGGAGACATTGATTGTGGCTGTCCCAGCTGGTCCCAACAGCAGGACTCTGAAGGTCTGGAGCACAGCACAGGAACGTGTTTGTGACGAGGGCGTTGGAGGGAAAGCCGAGGGAGGGAAAAGTCACCGAGAATGACCAGGGCATGTGCATGAGGAAGGGGGCCCTCGGGTGTGCAGTCTGAGCATTTACCCTAAACCCCTGTGGTATCGCTCACCTCACAAGACATCCTGTGTGTCACCCTCTCCTCCCCAGACCCATGCTTGCCCCGGTACTGAGTTTTCTCTGGCATCCCTGGTACCAAAACAACATTGCGGAAAGGTGTGACCGGCCGTGGAGGAGGGGAGGGTGGTGTGAGTAATGAGACAGCGGTCCTGGGAGAGCAACCCGAGAGAGGTAAAAGGATGCTGAAAACAAACACTCCTGGTTTTGAGATTCTTTTTCTGTAGCCCAACCCTGTGTCTAGTCTGCTAGGAAACTCATCCAATCGTACGTGCTCATAAAGAATCTACGTGGACAGACGCCCCTGCAGGTTCATGGGGGAGAGTCCCCCATGGGGGATTGCAACCTGAGAGATGCTTCTCTATAGGTGTCCCTCCCATTGACAAACGTCAGTGCTTCTTGATGTTACCTCAATACTGGAATCACCTGGTAAGCGCCCCAAAAATCCCGAAGCCCCAGCTGATCCCCACACCATTAAATCAGAATCTCTATGGGCCAATCAGAGGCATCAATCGTTTTTAAAGCTCCCCAGGTGATTCCAATGTGCAGCCAAAGTGGAGAGCTGAGTTCATGGTCCTAGGAAACTCATGAGTACCCTCATTTAAAAAAAATTCATATAATGAGAATCTTCGTCAATAAATCACAGAATTTTTGAAGATAATACCCTCAAAGTGTCAGGTTTGTAAGACTCAGTGGAGAGTGATACCAGCTGAACCTTTCTGGACGATGTAGGACACCACTTTTCCAAGATGGCGCCGGTGCCTACTAACCTGGCCCCAGCCCCAGAGGGGAGATGAGGGGCAGTGAGAGACAGTTAGAGAAGATACTGTCCTTTCTGTACCTGCCTGGGACAGGGCACTAAGTCAAGGTGGACAAGTTAATAGGGAAATTGAAAGAGAAAATTATTTTGAACATAAGATAAAAGGAGAAGGGAGGGAAATGCCATTAGCGATGACCCAGAAATTTACAATAATTGAGTTCATCGGTCATATCCGTTTATTATCTGTAATACTGTTCTGCATGTTTCCAGGGAGGGATGGCCACCCGTCGAGGCAACAGGGGCCACACAGGCGGGGCTCTCAGTGTCAAGGGGTTTCATCTGTAAGCTGATGCCACTACTTTCTCTCCAGCAGCCTCCAGCACACTGACTGTTTCCAGGGGCGACTCCCACCTCAATGATCCCTGGCCACTTCTGGTCAGCCAGGAGGATAAATATGTTCCCGACAGGTGGGTTTGCTCATCTGCTCATGACAATGGATTTTTTTCCAAGGTGAAATGGGCTCTGTTAGAGGCTGGGGGAGAATGTGCTGCAGCCATGGTCGTGACGCCTTGCTGTATGTTTGACTCACCAGAGAGCTTTTACAAATCCTGGCGTGGCGGCCAGCCCGCATCCCGTACCAATTACAGCAGTATCTCTGGGGGTGGGACCTGGGCACTGGGTACTTTTAAAGCTCCCCAGGTGAGTCCAATGTGCGGCCAAGTTTGAGACCCAGTTAGCTAAGGGAGCGATCCTCAACCCAGGCCACCCACTGGAATCACTTAGGTGCTTTTAAAAAATACCAATGCCAAAAAAAAAAACAAAAAACAAAAAATACCAATACGAGGACCTCACTCCCAGACAATCTAATCTAACCGGCCCAGGCACTGGCATTTTTGAAGGTCCCCCAGGTAGGATTCTAATATGCAGCCGGGGTTGGAAGGCGGCCAGGCGGTGGTCACCCGCGCGGTAACCCAGTGGCTCGCAAACCTTGGTGGGAAGAATGGGAGGGTCCAGGCTTGTCCGACTTTGATGAGCCTGGACTCCCACCTACTTTATTTGCTTTCCAGGTGCGTCTCCTCCCCACCCTTATGAGGCGGGGAGGCAGGGTCCAGCGGGAACTCATTTTGTAAGGCATGCATACCTGAGCAGCTCCACATGCCTGAATTTTTGTAAACAATGCTAATTTTAAATGCTCAAGGGAAGCATGCACTTGAGAGAGTACTGTGGCAGACAGGTCTTGGGTAAAATTTAGATTCCATTTGTAAGAATAATCACCATCTTGCAATAGTTCATCTGTTTGAAAACTCGGTGTTCTGAAATAGTGAAGCTTCACTGTGTTTGTTTGCATTTCCTGAGGGCTAAACTCCCCTTTTTAAAATGAGGTCTTAACCTCATCTCTAGAACCAGGGTGAACAATGACACTGAATGCAGCTGGACCCATTTTATAACACTGGAGGCAGAGGACAGGAATGCCTTCCCTGTGGCAGCAAACACTGTTCTACCAGGCTTTTGGGGAATAATTCTGCCTCTTTCATTTTCTCCTGTGTTATGTTCAGATTTGTGTAATGATGAGAAATGTCCTAACAGCATATATAGTATTACACCTTAGCTTGAAGTCTTTCGCTTTAACAACTCATTGAAATTTCAACTCTTTTTCTGTTTTGCTGCATGGGCGTGTTATGAGGTTAGAGAGGTGGTAAGAGATGGACGCACTCATTCACGTATTTATTCTGCATATATTGAGTGCCTACTGTGTGCTACGTTTGGGCACTTTGTAAGTAGCAGATAGTCCCTGCCATCCAGTGGCTGCCTCTAATGGAGGTAGCAGCAGGTGTTAGGCTGCTCAGAGAGGGAATATTTAACCTAGTACGAGGGTGTCCAAAAGGCTTTGTGTAAGCGAGGATGCCTGAATAGGACCTTGAAGAATAGGGAGAAGAGCTGACCAGGCTTGGGTTGGGGGCTGCTTGCATTCTGGACAGAGGGATGTGTCCACGCACATGCAGAGAGTGGGTCAGAACCACCTGGGGACTGTGCGCTTGCTTGGCCTTCATGAGATGAGGCTGGAGACCGGGGCAGGGCCAGTCATGCAGCACCTGGTGTAACATGCGGAAAGGCTTGTATGACATGCCAGGGAATGTTTCCAAATGCGATGGAGACTCACTGAAGGCTTTGAGCAGGGGACTAAACATAATCCAATTTGAGTTTTAAGAAAATCATTTTAGTGGCAGTGTGGAGAATGGATTTGAGGGAGAAGAGATGAAAGCAGAGGCTCTTAGCCTTGGCTGCACGCTGGAATCATATGGAGAGCTTTAGAAAAACAAACAGCTGATGCCTGCTCCCACCCTCTGAAATGCTAATGTAATTGGTTTCGGGTGTGTCCTGGGTATCAGGACTGTTGGAAGTTCTCCGTGATGGTTAATTTTCTTGTTAACTTGACTGGGCCAGAGGTGCCCAGACATTTGGCCAAATATCATTCTGAGTGTCTCTGTGAGGGTGCTTCTGGTCAAGATTAACATTTGACTCCGCAGACTGAGTGAAGCAGATTGTCTTCCCCAGTGTGGGTGGGCCTCATCCAACTAGTTAAAAACCTGAATAGAATAAAACATTTGAGTAAGAGAGAAAGCCACCTGCCTGAGTGCTTGAGGGGGACATTGGTTTTTTCCAGTCTTTGGACTTGGACTGAAACCGTGACTATTCCTGGCTCTTGAACCCACTGACTTTCAGTCTATTGCTTAGCACTATCAGCTCTCCTGGTTCTCGGGCCTTTGGACTTGGACTGGAAATGTATCATTGGCTCTCCTGGGTCTCCAGCTTGCCAATTATAGATCTTGAGTCTTAGTCTCCATAATTGTGTAAGCCAATTCCTTATAATAAATCTTTCTTTGTACACCCACACATTCTTTCTGATTTTTTGTAGAGACAGGGATCTTGCTACATTGCCCAGGCTAGTCTCAAACTCCTGACCCCAAGTGATCCTCCCACCTTGACCTCCAAGAGTTCTGGGATTACAGGTGTGAGCCACCATGCCTAGCTATACACACACATTCTAATGACTGTTTCTCTGGAGAACTCCGACTAATACATTCTCCAGGTGATTCTAATGTATGGCTGAAGCTGAAAGCCACAGGCATTTGCAGAGGTCAGGAGGAGGCAGAGGCAGTAATCTGAGTAATGAAATGAAGGCAGCTCATGCACTCAGGCAGCACTCGATGAGGGCAGAGGACAGGAGCACTGCTAATGGCAGGCGAGGCTAGCAGAGGAGTCAAGTGTAACTGCCAAGCTTGGGTTTGTCAGAAGGGAAGGATAGGGATGTGGTTCACCTAGAGTGGGGCCCAGAAGAGAAAAGCAGGTTAAGGAGAGAAGACAAGGAATTTGCTCTGAAAATGTGAGGTGCCTTCGTAAATGTGACCAACAGACCGGGAGGCAGGCGGGAGAGGGATGGATTCCTGAGTCGGCAGCCTGTGAAGAGCGGTCCACGTCCACGGTGTGGGTGATCTGCCCGAGGTGGGATGTTTAAGGTTAGGAGAGAACAGAGTTGACGCCAGAACCCTGGGAAATGTTAACTGGTAAGGACTGGACAGAGGAAGAGGAACCAGGAACAGAGGATGGGGGTGGGGGCAAGGAGAGTCTGGAGAGCCGTGACGACATCATGATCGGTGATCCACACTGCAGAGTTCTGCGGAGGACAAGTCAGACCAGGACTGAAATTCCTGGATCGGGCCATTGGAAGGCCACTGCTAACTTCAGTGGAGTCGGGAGGGCAGAAGTCAGATGACAGGAGGTTGCGGAGACTAGATGAGAAGTAGCAGAGAAACTGCAAGGGCAGCTTTGCCCTCTGAAGCAATCAGGCGATGAGAGGGAGAGGCCAGAGAGCAGCTAGCAGGGGACCCAGGATGGAGGCCAGTTTGTCAGCGTGGTGGCTGGAGCTGGGAGGCATTGAGCAGCTTGGGGCCAAGGAGAAAGCTGGGGAAGGGAAAAGGTGGGAGCCGGGAAGGAGATGAAGGCGCTGAGGGAAGTGGGGCCCTGCCAGAGCCCGGCAGAAGCCTCGGGTGGAGGGAGGCCATCGTGATGGCAGGCGGTGGGTGGGAGGTTGAGGACAGTAGTCAAAGTGAAATGTCACTGTTGTTGGGATGGGGAGATGGGGCTGGCCAGCGGCGGGTGGCAAGCAACTTCCAGGGGGAGGCCGAGAGGACACAGACGCTGTCATCAGTGTGCAGTACAGCCGGAGCACGCCAGGGTGCAGCCATCGGCCCCGGTGACAGGCCCTCGCCTTCCTCCAGCCACCCCCGTTTCCACTCCCAGCCCCATGCTCCACAGCCTCTCCACACAGATGGGGCTGAAGGCAGCAGCCTGGCGTCACCCGGGAACTGTCGCAGGTCCCCGGGCATTGGAACGCAGGCTGCCCCTTGAACCAGTGCTCTCACCTTTGCCAGCTACAGCACCTGCTGCCTTCCGACTCTGCCATGATGCTCTTCACTCCGCTTGGAACACTGGTCTCATTCTCCCTAGCCAGTTCTCCTTTAGGACTAGGTGCCCGTTGCCTCCTGACTGCTCCCAAGGCCCTGCTAGGAAGAACCATTGGCTGCCTGGAATGCGTTTCCATCGACTTCATCTGGGTGGTGTTATTCTCCCCTCCCGCGGCGCCGACTGGGGGCCAGCACAGCGCGGTCTCTGCAAGGTGCTCATGAGGTCATGAAATGAAACCCAGGACCCCTGATTCCCCGCTCAGTGTCCTAATCCAAGCACTGTGACCATTCTTTTCTGATATCACCCCCAAATTTGGGAAAGCATTAGGTTTGTTTTCTATAAAAATTTACAAAGCCGTATCTCACTTTTCCAAATTATTTTATATGCCACGTAAAGTTCAGCTCTCAGGCCCCAACCTTGGTCAGCTCTTTTCCTAAGTGGCTATAAAGAAATGAGTTTTAAGACATCAGAAGTTCATTAATTACTTAATTTTCCAAGTGTGAAAACCCTTTATTTCTGAGGATGAAGCCTGTTTTCTAATACAGCAAGGAGATTCAACTAAATGACAACTATCTATGACCTTTTCCTTAATCTACTCTGTAAATTCCTGCATATGAAACTTGGGCTCTTTGCCTTTTTTTTATTTCTTTCGGGGCTTGACACATAGTTGGTGCTTAATAAATGTGTTTCTGATCAATTGAAGAGGAGCTGTTTCCCTGCTTTACCTTTCCCAGCTAAACTGAGCCAAGAAGCTTGTCTGTAAACTGTGGGCAGCCGGCTGAGCACCTGTAAGTGCCACCTCCCCCTTCCAGGTCTGCCCTGTCTCTGGCAGTGTCCTTTCCAAACTGGGGTTCCCGGCTGGCCACTAATCCTTAATACTTTCTACACTATTAAAATAACCCAGGAACCTGGAAGCTTCCAGAAGCAGAGAGAAAGGAGAGATATACACCTCCATGTGATCTAAAACCCATCATCTTGTTAATCAAGTTAGGCCCTGAAGAAATAGCTTCTTTTTCTCCCCTCTCAATGTTTCTGGAAATGCTCATCCTCAAAATTTCACCACTGCCCCAGGTCATTGGGGCCTGCCAGTCACACCGTGTGGGAAGGGATCTGATCTCTGTGTCACTAATCTTGCCTTGGAAATTGCAAAAACTTAGAAATTCACAGCGAAAAAGTATGTATCCTCAAAAAATAAAAATTTATCAAGAGACTCCAAGTCACAGGTCTTCGTGCACCTGGAAGAGGTGTGTGGGATTCCTTCACCCAAATAAGAACGTGAGGGATGGGGGTGGGGGGAGAACAACATGTGTCCTTTCCCCACAAGGCTCCATTCTAGCACTTTCCACAGATTATCTCATTTCCTCCTCACAAGAGACCACAAAGCAGGTATTGCTAGTCTCATCCTACAGCCTGGGTAACTGAGGCTCTGAAAGGCTAAGAAAATGATCCAGAATGTCACAGCCAGTAAGGCTAGTAATGATGCTTCCATAGGGACACGTTCTGCCTACCTCTAAAGCAATGATTTTTTTTTTCTTTTTTTTTTTTTTTGGCATGAGTCTTTTTTGCTAAGAATATATCCTTTATATAACAAAAAGGAAGCATTATGGGATACCCTGAAAGGCTTTCCCACCAAAAATCTCATTCCACTTGTGTCTCATGGTAATTAAAATTCCCAAATTACCCACTCTCTGGAACTAAGGCAACTGAAGCTCTCTGTCAGGATGCCAACGTTTTCTGCAATGGAGAGAATTCCAAGTTAGAACTCATTAAATGTTTATGAAGTGTTTACCCAAGCCCCGCAGTAGGTGCCGTAGTAGATGCACACACAAAAACCCTGTGCCCTCAAGGAGCTTACCAGTTAAATGGCAATTTAAGATTTAAGCAACAGTTCAACATGGTAACTAGGAGAGCTGCCACCAGTGCCTCTACAAGGTGAGTTGCCAAATGAGTTTTCTACCCAACTTCTGTAGGCACTCAGACTTTATACCCTTGCTGGGTGTACTGGCCGCTCAAAATATGGATTTCACTGAAGTATTTCCTGTCACTAACCTTGAGGAAAGGAGCCTTGGTGTTTTCAAAGCGGGGGAATGCCAGAGAGGTCTTGCGGAGGAGTCGGCTCCGTGAGGTTGCACTTACTAGAAGGCAAGGCCTGGGGCAGTCATTGGAATCGACTGTGCAAGGTGGGGGTGGATTAAGGAGTATGGGGAGGGGAATTTCAAGAGCCCCATTTTGGATTTGCCTGTGCCACATGGCATTGTCTTCATAGTCTATGCAGAAAGTCTCAAACATCCCAAGCAGAAAGAAAATCAAGCCTAGCATTTGTTTGAGTACAAAGGACTGCAATTAGAATGACCTGGGGGTCCCCAGCACCCCACGCACCCCAGGCCACAGCTTTGTGAGAATCACACATGACAACGAAAGATCTTGCTTGGAGCCAGTTGTGTGCAGGGGTGCTGTGTACCAGCTAAGGCAAGGCAACTGTGGAATAGTCAGGAGTTTTGCAGGCTACTTGTTAAACTGTTGGGAATCGGCTGTGGTGGGAACATTTACACTATGTAAAAGTTAGTAAAAAGTTAGTAAAAGTTACAAATCAAAGCTTTTTATTTATTTATTTATTTATTTGGAGAGCCGATTTGCCAGCACACCACTCCTTAGAGCCGCCCAAACGTATACCGTCTTTTCTCTGGTTTGTACATTTATGTCAACTCTGTATCATTTGGCGAACCTCACGTTTAAAATGATGTGCTTAATGAATTTGAGAATCTGGGCATTCAGCTCTAAGAGGCAGGTTTTCCTAAAGGGCCACTAGGATCCCTACATAAATTAGAGCAGTGGTTCCCAAAGTGTGGCGCTGGACAAGCAGCATCATTATCATGTAGAAACTGGTTAGAATTTCAAATTCTCCCACTGCACTCCAGAGCTGCTGAATCAGGAACTCTAGGGATGGGGCCTGGAAATTTATGTTTTGTTTTTTTTTTTTTTTTGAGACAGAGTCTCACTCTGTTGCCCTGGCTAGAGTGAGTGCCGTGGCGCCAGCCTAGCTCACAGTAACCTCAAACTCCTGGGCTCAAGCAATCCTCCTGCCTCAACCTCTCGAGTAGCTGGGACTACAGGCATGCGCCACCATGCCCGGCTAATTTTTTCCATATATTTTTAGTTGTCCAGATAATTTCTTTGTATTTTTTTAGTAGAGACGGAGTCTCGCTCTTGCTCAGGCTGGTCTTGAACTCCTGAGCTCAAACAGTCCGCCCGCCTCGGCCTCCCAGAGAGCTGGGATTACAGCCTTGAGGCACCGCGCCCGGCCACAGTTTATGTTTTAACAAGCCCTCCAAGTGATTCTAATGCACATTCAAGTTTGAGGCACTGACCTAGAATAACCACTCCTCAAAAAGTAAAACAAGCTTTTGCCTTTTACCATTTATATATCGTATTCATATTGCATACACTTATACCATATAACCAAAAAATTATCAATGGCAAGGAAGTTGTGTCTCAGCTCTGTGTACAGTCAGCCTTGGATATAGCCTCCAGGGGCAACTTTGGTTTTCATACTCTTATTTAGTCTCCTCTCACACTGAATCATGGGAGTTCTGTGTGACCAACAGTGTACTCAGATATGCCAATGAGTGACTTCTGAAGCTGTTCAATAGGTCATCAAAGGCATCAACACTTCCATTAGTCTCTTGGGGCACTTGCTCTGGGGGATCCAGCCACCATGCTCTGAGCACACTCAAGTAGCCCTGTCGAGAAGAGCATGTGAATAGGACAGAGACACCAGTAGCCAGCACCAACCTGCCAGCCATGTGAGTGCCATCTTGGAAGCAGATCCTCCAGCCCCAGTCAAGCCTTCAGATAAAACTGCAGCCCGGCTGACTTCTGACTGCATCCTCATGAAAAACCCTGAGCTAGAGCCACCCAGCCAAGTCCCTTTTGCATTCCTGCCCCACAGAAACTGTGAGAGTTAAGGCACTACGGCTTGGATAGTTTGTTTCCAGCAATAGATAACTACTTTGTATTAAAAGTAGTCGAAAGTGGAGGTGGATGTGGTAGCCACGTGCCGAGTTTGAATGGTACAAAGATTAATGAAACGACATCTTTTCCAAAAAGAAGCTTCCTGCTTAGGTCGGAAATAAGACACATATGCACCAAAAGTAAAATTTTTGAAAGAAGCATTACTTATTGTTGATTTAAGAGGTAACTCAAGTCTGATACAGTCCCCACCTGATAGCAACAGTGACATCTTGAGGGCCCCATGTAAACTGTTTTCACAACAACAAACTTGCCTGTATGTCAGTGACGTCCTTCATCACCCTGGGAAGCTAACAGACAAGACCAGCTTCTGGCAGCAAGAGTCTACATAAATCGCCTCATTCACCCCATGAGTGTCCCCATTTTTCTGATGTTAAAACCACAGTCTGGAGCAGACAAGCGGATAATCAGCGGCAGAGCTGAGGCTGTCTGTGTCTGAGCCCATGCTGTTTGCAACTTAGCACATGGCCTTCGGGGGACTCTCACGTTCCTCAGCAAAGCCTTTGCTATCAGCTTGCCCAATATCATATTTAAAGGTAATACATGTTCATTGCACAAAATCCAAATGTTCCCCAGCCAGCCACCAGTGCTCTCCTCTGGAGGCCACCACGGCCCCCAGTTTCCCATGCGTCCAACTAGAGATACTACATTCAGCTTGCTTTGGATCATTAGCCTTTTCCCCAAGGGCTGGGAAAGTGCAGTAGCACTTTCCAACCCTGGGCCGTTAGTGGAAGGCCGTCCTTGTGCAGTGTGAACGAGGGAGGTAGAAGCCACCGCAGCCTCGTCTCCAGAGAGTCCCTCGCCCTCCAGGAAATCATGCTCTTGTCTGCCGTGGCAACAAGCATCTTCTGACTGCTTACCACTGATGGTCCTCTGTGGCCCATGCACTGCCTTCAGGGACCCCCGGCCCCTGACATCTCCTGGTGGTGTTTTTCTTCATGCAGAGTAAAGGCTGCACCCTCACTGGGTAAGAATCAGCTTGCGGGTTTCAGAGAGGGCTTCTGCCAAGGACTGCTGGGTCTTCTTTACCAGAAAGTGATGCAGGAAGACAAACCAGGCAGCCTGGGTTCAGGTTCCAGGTCTGGGAATGTGGACTAAGTCAGCCCAGCTCTCAGGAACTCAAGCTGGACCCACCCCGGAGGGTGACCAACCCAGTGCCTGTCCCTGCACCCCTGTGTGCTCGGCACTCACTCAGGGCACCCACCGCTCTGCTTGGTGAGGGTCTTTTCATTTGCTCATCTCCCCCCGTGGGTAAGCATCCCTCGAAGGCAAGGACTGCCTTGATCCCTATTCTCTTCCCCGTTACACAGCACTTGGTACACAGTAAATGCTCATTCAAGACTTTGTGAAAGTCTTTCAACATACATTCAAGGGCATGTGTATATATATGCACACACACTAAATATACATATATGTACACACGTGTGTGTGTGTGTGTGTGTGTGTGTGTGTGTACAGGTGTTCCTGGGTATCCAAGGGGGAAGGGGGATTAATTCCAGGACCTCTTGCAGATACCAAAATCTGAGGTGCTTAGGTCCCTGATATGAAATGGTACAGTATTTGTATATAACCTGTACACATCCTCACATATGCTTTTAATCATCTCTAGATTACTTGTAATACCTAATACAATGTAAATGCCACGTAAACAGTTGTTACACTATATTGTTTAAAGAATAATGACAAGAAAAAAGTCTGTACATGTTCACTACAGGTTCACTCTTTAAAAAAAAATATTTTCTATCCATGGTGGGTTGAATCTACAGATGCGGAACCCACAGATTCACTGGGCTGACCGTATACACACATCCTATTTGTTCTGTTTCTCTGGAGAACCCTGACTGACACGCGCCCCAAGCCCTGCACCTGAAATGTTTTCTGTTTGTTTGTGGATGGATTCCAAGTGCCTAGAAGAGAGCCTAGCGCATAGCTGTGCTCAAATATTTGTTGGATGAGTTCTGAAAACTGTAGTGCCATTAATATTGCTACTGGTGTTGTTTGACTTAACGGAATTCTAGGCACAAGCAGCCTTTCAAAGTTATGTCATTTATATTATGAAATTTAAAGACTTGTCAATATTTAATTTCAGTGAACTTTTCAGAGAATTTCTTTTGACCTAAGTTTAAAACTATAGTGCAGGTAAAAAGTGTTCCAGGCATTTATTGTTTCCACAGGTTGGGCTCTACAAATGTCTGGCCATGAAATTGTTTTGTTATCCTCAGCTGCGCCTTTGGTTCTGAAATAATCTTGCACTAGAGGTATAAAAAGATTACAGAATCAGATACTAAAAAACATTCCGCTGCCTGTCCTTACATCAAGCTTGTACTCTGAACATATTGCACACACGTGAGGGAGGCTGACAGTTTTGGGAGCCCTCAGAGCAACTGCCCTCTTCTTCCTTAGCGTTAGAAACCCCTGATTACGTGCCTAGCCCTGGGGAATGGGTCATGACTATTCTAAGCCAATTAAGGTCATTCTTTTTTTTCATTTTTCTAAATTCTCTGCATCATGGCCCAGTTCTGGCCCATGAAATCTAAAGAGAAGACTTCTTAGGCATTTCTGGG
>CAUYSK010079407.1:0-20941 GCA_963575035.1 Avahi laniger | reverse complement strand
TGTGACACCCCAAAGGCAATATTATTTCTTTCCTTACTATTGTGGTTTCCTACTTACTGTGTGTCTATGTTTCTGGAGGTGGAGTGGACTGGGGGTTGTCATCCTTTTACTATCCTTGTAGTCTTGAAACCTCTGAGGGCTTTGGTGTTCCTCCTCTTTTGAGGAAGGTAGTTTACTGTTTCGATTTTTTGTTTTTCCTCTTCCAGGCTGTTCGTGCAGTTCTGTCTGCCAGAGCCTGCCGATGGGGACTTCTTAGGCATGTATATTAAGATGCAGCATAATCTAGTGGTGAAGAGTGTAGGTTTGGTGTCAAAGTCCTGATGGTTGTCATGGTTACCCAGTCATTAACATGGCTAGCAAGTAATGCTTGAGAAGCAGGCCATTGCCTACGCCTCGGGAATCCTTGTCCTGTGGATAGCTTTATAAACGCAATCGATTTTCTGTAATGCGATGTAACTCATTTTATTCTTTCAGGCACCAGAAATGTGCTTTTTAATTATATGAAGAAGCTTTATAGAGAGTGTAGAGTAAAATGAATTATAGGAAAACATTTCAACATGAAATAATTTTCACAGTAAGGTAGTAGTGACATTCCCAAGCACTCAAGGACCTGCTAATATCACCTGACTGTCTTCCAATGTCTTGTCCATCACACCACCATTGTGTTTTGTAGCCCTTTAGTATCTTAATAGGGAACAGGAGGCACTTCTAAAGGGGTATTTTCCCCCAACCCAACTGCATTAGACAATATGCTGTAAATTATAGAAATGGCACTGACTCTCATACATAATAGAGATGAGGAAAGTTCTTTTCCTTTTCGCTGTTGCTTTTTGAATATTCTTTATGTCATGGTTCAGTTATTTGATTGAAAAATTGGCTGTTTATGGATAGGAAGAATTTGGAATCATAATGAATGGTACTAACTTTAGCAAAGTGCCTACTATGTGCCAGACAGAACTGCACACTGAACTGGGGGCTTTTTGTTGGTTTTCTTTTCAACTCCTACCTATTAACCGAGCAGTGTTTATCTTTCTAATCTTTTTCTATCTGTATCTATTTAAAGAAAATTTGAATATCTCTGTACATATCTAAGCCTGCTTAGAAAATAACTTTCATTGCTTTATTTTTTCCTGTGTACTAATGATACATGTGAATTGGGAAACATTTAGAAAATACAGACGAGTGCCACTTGGAGTGCAGAGTTAGAACTGCAGCCCGAAAATCACAGAGCAGGAATGCTGGGAGGGGAGGTAGGAAGGAGGGAGCAAAGGAGTGGGGAGGGGTTGCTGCTCTAGTCTCCAGACAGAGCTTTCGAGAAGTTTGCGTGGCATAGGAAGCACATCAGTGGCAGGCAGCCTCTGCTGAGATTTTCTCCAGGAAAGTCAGCTAGTCCTCTAGTCTATGCGCTCTGCTGCTTCTCCTCCCCCTCCTCCCCCTCCTTCTCCCTCTCCCCTCCTCCTCTCCCCCCTCCCACTCTTTCTCTTCCTTTCCTTTCCCTCCCTCCGCCTGTCTCTTCCTCATCAGTCTACTCGGCCTACAGCATACAGAAATCAGGCTGGGAACAACTGCCAAGGTCTGTCCAGAGCAAGCAGAGAGTAGGTTCAGTCCTATGGAATCTTCCATTCTCAGCTACAGAGAAGCTCTGTGTGTGTGTGTGTGTGTGTGTGTGTGTGTGTGTGTGTGTTTGTGTACTCACGCACACGTGCATGAGTGTGCACACTCATGTGAACACACGTGGGTTAAAAGTAAAAATAGGATCATGTCATTTGCAGCTTACTTCTGATTATAAAAGTTATACTTGATCATTGAGAAAATCAGTAAGATTCAGAAAAGTGTAAAGAAGAAAATATAAATTACCCAGAGTTCTATAATTCAGATGTTCAGTTGTGTTTTTCTACTTTGCAGAGCTTAGAATTTTTCTATGCACAAATATATATGTGCATACAATTTGTAGCCACAATTTTAAATTTAACCACGTTATAAATATTTTTCAATGTCAATACAAATTTGTACTTTATTTCTGAATTATTAATATTTTAAAACAACAATTTTTAGGTTTCAAATGCTAGTCTCCATTTTTCTCATTTCGAAGGTAAAAAAGATCCTTGTAAAAATCAAACAATACAGAAATATATAATATAGATAATGAAATTTTCTTGCATCTCCTTCACCTGTCAAATCTGTAGAAATGTTCTCTGTTAATAGCTTGGAGTACATTCTTTTAGAAATTTTTCATTGGAAATGCACACATATATTCTTTTGGAAAAGTGAGATCATACTAAAAACATATTACTCTGCATATATTTTCCAAGTCTATCCTATGCTTACAATGTTTGTAGGCTTCTTTTCAGTTAGCAGTAACTTGTATTTCAGATCAATAAATATATTTCTATGTCATTTTATGAATCACTCAATATTCAGTATTTCCTCCAAGTTTTGAAATTTTAACTAAGTTTTTTTCTGATGACAAGTTATATATGTTTGCTGCAAAATTTCAAATTATTTAATATTGTGTAAATTAGGAAGTGAAATTTCCCTATTTCTCTCCATTCCCCTGTGAAGGTGTCTATTCTAGTTTTTTTTTTTTTCAAAATACCACTCTCTCTGTTTTTCTTTTTCTCTATTGCCTTCTCACACACACACAAAAACACACTCACATCCAATTATTTTGCAAAATATGGGATTATATGGGGTATATCTTTAGTAACTTGTTTTTTTAAAACTTAACATATTAGGCACCTTTCTGTGAGCGTACATATAGCTCCACCTCATTGCCTTTAACACATTGAGAGGATTCCATTGTATAAATGTATACTTTTTAATACAAGCAATCAGCTACAAATGCCCTTTAGACTCTTCTAAAATTGTTCCCTATTACGAATCATGCTGAAATGGACATTATACATACATATGTGTGTGTATATATCTCTCTCTATATAAATGACATTATTTTAGTATGATAACTTTTTAGGAGTGAAATTGCTTTCAAAGAACACTCACATTTTTTATTTTAATAAGTATCACCAAATTTGAGGCAATTTATGGTTCCACCAAGGGTGTAAGAAAATGCCAGTTTTGTGCAACACCATGTACCATCAACAGATTAAAAAAATTTTCCCCCTGTCATATTGTCAAATATACATTTGGTCTTAGTCTCCATTTCATGACATACAGCTTGTAAAAAAAACCTTTGGAATCTCCAGAGTAAAAAGTGTCTTCTGTATGCTAATGAGATGACTGGTGGCTGGGGGCCCTTAGGTAGCTTCAGAATGGGGGCCGATCACTGGAAAGACCAAGACAGGATTATAGGGTTGGGACTTTTAGCCTCACCCCTGCCCCAACCTCTAGGGAGTGGAAAGGGGCTGAAAATTGAGTTGATCACCAATGGCAAAAGATGTACTCCATCATGCCTGTATAATGAAGCCTCCATAAAACTCCAAAAGCGCAGGTTTTGGAGAGCTCCCAAATAGGTGAACATATGGATTCCTGGAGGGTTGTGTTCCTAGAGAGAGCATGGAAGCTCCTAGTCCCTTATCCTATACCTCATCCTATGCAACTGGCTGTTTATCTGTATCCTTTGTACTATCCTTTATAATAAACCAGTAAATGTAAGTGTTCCTGGGTTCCGTGAGCCTCCCTAGCCAATTAATCAAACCGAGGAAGGACACATGAGAATCCCTGATTTATAGCCCGTCATTCAAAAGCTCAGGCCACAGCCTGTGCTGTGACTGACATCTAACGTGAGGGGTAGTTTTGGGTACTGAACCCTCAACCTGCAGGATCTGACATTATCTTCAGGTAGATAGTGTCAGAATTGAATTGAATTTAGAGGACACCAAACTGGTGTCCACTGCAAAATCTGCTGTAGCATTGGCTGCTGGTAGTGCGAAATCCCTATACATTCTGATGACCAGAGGTCACAGATGTATTCTGTGTTGTATTGTACTGAGTGAATGAGAGTAGGAAAAAAAATGCTTTGTTTTTTCCTCTGTATCACAGACTTCCTGATCAAAATCACCCATATAAATCTTAAGATTGCAAGAATAGAACTTGACTATTAGTGTTGCTGGAGGTGGTGGTATATCTGAGTTTCTGCTAATGTTTGTAGTCACCTAGAACTCTTACCTCCTTCCTTTTGTACCTTTCTTGCTGCCCTTCATGTGTAGTAATTACTCCTTCTCTAAATTCAAGTCCATGTCAAAATTAGGAATTTACGAAGATGAGCATTCTTGCAGCTTTGACCTTATGCATATCTTGAACTATTTTCTTAGGATAAATTCCTAGAAGTGGGATTGCTGGATGAAAGGATACATATATTTTAAAGCCAAACACTTTATTTATATGCTTGTAACTTCCAAGTTCATCTCCTGTCCAGACTCTCCTCTGAGTTTCAGGCCTGATATTAAACCGTCTACTTTCACTTTAACATCTTAAACTCAAGATGTCTGAAAACTAAATTCATCATCTCTATTCTTTCTTATCCTCCAACATGGCCATCATCCACCTTCCTTATCTCAGTAAATGGCAGGCAGCTTCACCCATTTTTACCAGCCAGAAACTATGGCTCTTACCTCTCTGTCACCTTCACATCCAGTTTATCCCAAGTCCTATTGATTGCATGTCCTCAGTGTATCTTGAATCTGTCCGCTTTTCTCCAACTTCATTGCTACGACAATGAAGCTTGCTAGTCTAAGCTAACATCTTTTCTTAGCCAAACTACTATGAAGAAGGTCTCCTAACTGACTTTCTTTATCTGTTTATTATTTTTTCAGTAAATAGCATTTATTATGTGAACTATCAGGAATATGAAACTCCGGGAAAATTATATCACCATCCGTCTTTTCACATAGAAACACCGAATTTCTCCATTTCACACTGTTGTTGACATTTAGCCTTGCTTTCCTTTTTTGTATATCAAAGTATGCAAAAGACACTGACTGTTATGAACTAAATGTCTGTGACCCCTTAAAATTCGTATGTTGAAACCCTACTCCTCCACATTTGATGGTATTAGAAGGTGGGACCTTTAGAAGGTAATTAGGATTAGATGAAGCCATAAAGGTGGAGCCCTCATGAATGGTATTAGTGCCTTTAAAAGAATCATGAGCGAGCTTGTTTCCCCTCTCGGCTCTCTGCAATGTGAGAATAAAATGAGAAATTGGCAGTTTGCAACCCGGAAGAGGACTCTCACCAGAACTTGACCATACTGGCACACTAATCTTGAACTTTCAGCCTTCAGAACTGTGAGAAATAAATTTCTGTTGTTTAAGCCATCCAGTGTATGCGATTTTGTTATAGCAGCCTGAGCTGACTAGGACACTTACTTTCCTTTTTTGAAACCAGATGCCACTAATAAGAAGAGTGTCAGAGTGAATGAGGGAAATTGAATGTTATGATACCTACATTTTTGAAAGAAAAATTAGTTGCTTCCAAAATAACTGCTAAAACAATTTGAAATTATTTTTGAGTTTTAGAAATATTAGTAGACACTTGGTCACATGAAAATCTTAACTATTCTGATAATATTGTGGACATTGAGGGGAGTCTAGAATTCAGAATGCAAATTTAATGTTTTTTTCTGGTTTTAGAAACAAATAAGCAGCAATTTCTCCTCTAAAATGTCTAAGACGAATGGAAAAAATGTACATAGGTGAAATTTTTCTTTTAACTTATAAATTGCTGAGAGCAAATGGAATGAGGATATCCATTTATCACAGCACAATTTGTTAAAAAGACTATTCTTTCCCCATTGAATGGTCTTGGAACCCTTGTGGAAAGTTAATTGACCAAAATGTTAGGATTTATTTCTGGATTCTCAAGCCCGTTCTGTTGGTCTATAGGCATATCCTTTCATACCATTGCCACACAATCTTGGTTACAGTAACTTTGCAGTAAGTTTGAAATTGGAACTTATGAATCCTCCACCTTTGGTTTTCTTTTTCAAGATTTTTTTCATTTCTCTGTCCCTTGCATTTCAATATTAATTTTAGGATCAGCTTATGTCTTTCTGCAAAAAGTCAGCTGAGATTTTTGTTGGGATTGTATTGAATGTGTTGATCAATTTGAAGAGTACTGCTATCTTAACAGTATTAAGTCTTCGAATCCATGAACACTGATTCCTTTCCATTTATTGATGTCTTTAAAAAATTTCTTACAACAATGTTTTGTAGTTTTCAGTGTGCAATTCTTGTCTTCTTTGTTAAATTTATTGCTAAGTATTCTTTCTGATGCCACCGTAAACGAAATTATTTTCTAAATTTCATTTTTAGATTGTTTATTGCTGTTACATTAAAATATAAATGATTTTTGCATATTGATTTTTTTGGCCTATAACCTTGCCAAACTTGTTTAACTATAATAGTTTATTTGTGAATTGCTCAGGATTTCCTACATAAAAGATCACGTCATCAAGGCTGGGCACGGTGGCTCACGCCTGTAATCCTAGCACTCTGGGAGGCCGAGGCGGGCGGATTGTATGAACTCAGGAGTTCGAAACCAGCCTGAGCAAGAGCAAGATCCCTGTCTCTACTAAAAATAGAAAGAAATTGGCTGGAAAACTAAAAATATATAGAAAAAATTAGCTGGGCATGGTGGCGCATGCCTGTAGTCACAGCTATTGGGGAGACTGAGGCAGAAGGATCACTTGAGCCCAGTAGTTTGAGGTTGCTGTGAGCTAGGCTGACGCCACAGCACTCTAGCCCGGGCAACAGAGTGAGACTCTATATCACAAAAAAAAAAAAAAAAAAGATAATGTCATCTGGAAATAGAGATAGTTTTACTTCTTACTTTTCCAATTTAGATGCCTTGTATTTCCTTTTCTTCCCTAAGTTCCCTGGCTAGAACATCAATACAATATTGAATAGAAGTGGTGAAAGTAAGCATCCTTGTCTTGTTTCCGATCTTAGTGTCTTCATCTAATCAATCTTGTTCTTGATTCATTCTCCATCCAGAGAAATCATTTAAGCAGTTAAATTATACCAAGTCACTACCCTTCCTAAACATGTCAATGGATTTTTATCATACTTAAAATAAAATCATTTTCTTGGATTACAAGGCCCTTCATACTCTTTTTTTCCAACTTTATCTCATATTACTTTTCTTTCTTTAAAGTTAATTTTTTCAATTAACAATTAAACTTTATATATTTACTGTGTACATCATGATGTTTGAAATAGGTATACATTGTGGAATGGCTAAATTGAGCGAATTAGCATGCTCATTACATCACATACTTATCTTTTTTTGTGGTGAGAACACTTAAAATCTATTCTCAGCGATTTTCAATAATATAATATAGCTATATCATGGGGAGATTGGTTTCAGGACCTCCATGGCTATCAAAATCCACAGATGCTTAAGTCCCTGATATAAAATGGCACAATATTTGCATATAACCTACACATATTCTTTTGTATACTTTAAATCATCTCTAGATTACTTATAATACCTAATGCAATGTAAATGCTATATAAATAACTGTTATACTGTATTTTTTGAATTTGTATTATTTTTACTGTCATATTGTCATTTTTAATTTTTTTCTGAATATTTTCAATCTGTAGTTGATTGAATCCACAGATGTGGAAGCTGTGGATATGGAGGGCCAACTGTACGTTGTTATTAACTATAGTCACGACAGATCTCTTGAATTTATTCCTCTTATCTTCATATGGCTTTTCTTACTCTCTGCATGCTAGCCACATGGGCTATTTTTAGGATCTAAAATGTGTCATACTCGCTCTTGCTGCAAGCTGTATACACAGGCTATCCCTCTCCTTGGACTAGTCAATTTCTTCAACTCCCTTGCCCCTAATTCAAAACCACCTGGAAAAACCCTGTCCATGAATGAATGAATCCAATTTCCTCCCTTTTGTTCCTCCTATTGTTTCATGCTGTTGAGAAAAATCACATAGCCTTAAGATTTGGTTTCAAAGTCCAGGTGTGCCTAGTGTTTCTTCAGTATTTCACTGTATCATCTCTTAGACAGTTTCCACAGTGACCATGTCAGACTTTTTACACTCTTCTCAAACCCCTGAACCTTCTCCACCATCTCATCTTTCTTCCTGTTTAATGGTAAGCCCTTCATCTTTGTTTTAGACCCCTTTCCCTCCTGCCTCCTCTGTGACCTTGCATCATCAGTTATTCTCAATTTCTTCTGTAATTTCAATCTTATTTCCAGGTCCTTTCACAATAGATTTTAAATATACTCAAATTGCTCCCATAAAAAGGTAAACAAACAAACAAACCTTTCCTTACCTGTATATCCCTCTCCAGCTATTGTTCTATCTCTCTCTTGCCCTTCCCATCCAAACTACTAGAAAGAATTGTGTACATTCTTTATTTTTATTTTCTCACCCCTCACTCTCAACTGTCTGATTTGTATCACTACCTGTCCTGTGATATTGCTCTCCCCAAGGCCATAAATGACTTCATTGTTGCTAAGTCAAATGGGTAGCTCTCATTCTTTACATTTAAGTGATCTCTTCACAGCATTTAGTTACCTCCTCCTTTCTAAATGATTTTTTCTTTTTCTGTATACAAGAGAGATCTATGATCCTTGTTTAAAAATCTAAACATTTTAAAAATATATAATGAAGAGACAGAAGAGCCCTATAAACCCATCCTTCAGCTATCAGGACTGTTAACAGATCAGTGTTTATTCTTTCAGACTTTTTTCTATTCCAAAACTAATATACTGCATATAAAAATAATTTTTGGTGAAAAAGGACTTATATTATTTATAGGTTTTTTTGCAGTCTCCTTTTCACTTAATATATCTTGGACTGCTTTCCATGTTAGTCCATATAATTCTACCTAATTTCTTTTAAGTGCTTCATCATTTTTCCATGGTAAGAATTTACTGTAATTTATGGAACCCTCCTGTATTGATGAATGTTTACCAATGTTTGCTATTTCAAACAGTGCTGCAGTAAACATTCTTGTAACTTGTGCAAGTGTTTCTGTGGGACAAATTTGTAGAGCTAGCATTAAGATATGTTAATGCTCTAAGAGGATAATTTTTATTTTAATATAGATATGTAGTTATTTAGGAGTTTGGATAATATATCAGGGTTTAAAGAAAATAAAAATCATCAATCTCTCATTCACAAAAAACTAATTTTATCTGTCACTTAGTGTGTGTCTACAGTGGCATTGTGCTGTCATTTTATATACATTAACTCTTTTAACCCCTGTGACTGTCCTGAAGTGTCAACATTATTATACTCAATTTTATAGGTGAAGAAAGTAAGTCTTGGAGAGAATGAGAAAACATTGATGACTACATGACTAGCAGGTAATAGAGTTGACATTATGGCCAAAGTGCTGTGCTAGTGTCCCTACATGTGCAGTACATGGAACTATTGCCTCCATTCTTTAGATTAGAAAATGGAGATTCAGAGAGAGTTTAGATGTCTTGCCTTGGGTCAAAAGTGGGAGTAACTGGCACAGTTGAGTTTCCAACCTGTGTCTGACTTCAAAGCTTTTGCTTTTTCCTCCAGATTACATTTTACGCCTCTTTTTAATAGAAATATTTTTGTGAATTTTCACAATTATGAAAGTAATTCATATCTATTACATTGTAGAAACCATGTTTAAGTTGGGACAAGAAAATATATATAACAAATATTCCCACTGCCCAATAAGAACTCCTCTTTTGGTGTATTTCTTCCCATTATTTTCTATACACACAGGCCTTCGGGTCTTCTTTTCCTTTCCTGTCTTATAGTCTTTGCATACTTGTTTTTTCTGTTTGCCCTCTTCTTCAAGATATTCACTTGGCTGGTTCCTTGTCATTCAGGGAATAGTTTAAATCTCAGCCTCTCAGAGTGTGCTTTCTTGACCATCTAACCTAAAGTAGCTCAAAGTTCCTTCTAGCTTTTTCTCTGTTTCATATTCTTCATAGTACTTTTTTGGTTTTTATTTTATTTTTTATTTTTAAGTTTTTGCTTCATTTTATGTCCCCACCCCAGAAGCTAGACAATAACATATAGAAAGGTGAAGACTACGTATATCTTAATTCCTTCTGTATATCTTCTGTGCTTAAAATAGTGCCTGGTATATAGTAGGCACTCAGTAAATGTTTTTGAATGCATCAATGAATGTGTATTCTTAGAACAGGAATAAAAGTAAGAGTTTACAGGTAGTCTTCGGTAAGTTTAGCTATCCAGACACTGCTACCACACAACTCTCTGTTTGCTTATTGAATTGCATTTTTGGAAGCCTATGCTTATCTCTTTGCAAAGTTTGAGCCCCTAAACTGTAATTTGCTCTCTTAACTACTACATTAAAGTGCCTCACTCTCTAACATATTGGTAAATAGCTATTTGTCTATTGTATGTTTTTCCCATGGTCTTCCATTTTATTCACTTCTGCATCACTAGCACCTACGATGGTGCCTTGCATGTAGGAGATGCTCAATAAATATCTGTTGAGTGAGCAAACAAGTATCTGTTGATATCAATGGTGGATTTGCAATCTTGCTCCTGGGACTAAGAAACCTAAATCTGTGGGCCACATGTATTAGATGGTCTCCAGTCAATCTTCAGATACATAAATTGCCTTAGGAAGGAGGGAAGATGGCAAAGGGGAAAGGAAATTAACATTTATCAAGTTCCAAACGTGTTTGAGGCAGCTAAACTTTATCTCTTATTCTCACAACAGCTTTTTGAGGTAGGTATCATTATTCCCATTATATAGAGCAGGACACTTAGAAAAGTTGAGTAATTTGATGTAGGTCACCTATCTAGGAGGTGACTGAGCAGGGAATTAATATCCAATATTCTGAAGGCCACTGGACTGATATTCACCCACAGACTGTCAGAAAGTTAGTGCAGTCCTCATTGTGGTCACCATCAGCTTCGGATCCAGTTGCACTTTTATATGTGAATTGTTAAAGAACTACAAAATCTGTAGATGGATGACATTGTTTCTGAATGTATGTCAGTGTATTGACAAATATTTTTCAATGAGATGTGTTTTTTAGTCAGAAAATAAATTAAAAAATGCTTTCTGTATTGCCTGAACCAACATTGAAAGACACGTGAAAAACAATAATAAAATATTTGCATCATATATTACAGAAAGAGGGTTAATTATATTTGATATGTAAAGATCTCTTACACCCCTAACAGACAGATGGTCAGAGGATAGGAACAAGAGATCTAGAGCAAAGAGCAATATAAAGAGATGTTCAATAGCATTAATAATTCAAAAATTATAAATACAAATAAAATTACTCTTTGTTGACTGTCAGGCTGACAAAGATAAAAAATATAAAATATAATTCAAAGCCAGCACTATGCAAGATGTGGCAAAAAATGCTTCATACTATGTGGGAGGCATGTAAACTGATGCATTTTTTTCTGGAAAATAATTTGGCATTATCTACTACAATAAAATTTATATATGCCGTTTGATTCAGAAACTGCACTTTTATGAATTTACCCTAAAAAATTCCTCTTTTAAATATACAAACATGTATGTACAAAAATTAATTGCAGCAGTATTTGTAACATTGAAAAATTATAACAGCGAAACAACAGAAAAATAGTGAAAAACCAGAAATGACCAAATCTCTACCAATGGGAAAAAAGATAGCTATATTTAAGTATAGTACTTTCAAACCACAAAATATTCCACAGATTTAAAGAGAAATGAAGAAATTTCTTCATTTGAAAGTTTCATTTGAAAGTTGCATTGATAATAACATATTCAAGATATATTAAATAGGGAAAAATTTTATAACAAAGTTATAATTGTTTTGTAAAAAATAATTAAATTCATATATATACCTTCAAATTGATGAAATATATACATAAAATATTAATAATATTTTAAACTGGGAGGTAAGAAAGAGTGATTTTCCCCTTTTTGCTTTTGTGTGTTTTCTAATTTCTATAATGAATATGTACTATTTGTGTAATAAAAAATTAAAGAATGAGGATTATTTTCATCAGAAATTATTAGGATGTATTAATGTAAGCCTGGGCTATGTAATATTCAATACATTTAACATGCTGTAAATTCCTTTTTGGCCCCATGCAATACAGATGAGGGTATAATTTCAGAGAAATTATATGTGAAATGTTAAAAGAGTGAGGCCACGCCTTGGTGATAGTGAAAAGTGTACCCACAGGTATTCTCAAGAATTGGAATTACTTCAGAAAATATTACTAGAAGAAAAAATAGATAGGAAAGGTAAATCCCCAGACTATGTAAATCAGATGCAGGAGCAATGCCAGTGGTCTCATCAAGATGCAAATGGTGGGGGAAATCTCAAGTAAGACTTTTCACTGAGAAACTGACTGGATAAAGAGTGCTTGAAAAATAGCCCCAGAGTCTACAGAGACCTACTGATCACAGACATTGAACGTGGAAAATGTTAAGAGAAAAACTGTCCTGTTCTTTGGAGGAAAGGGTCAAAGATAGGGTGAGGATCAGGCATGGCTGTTGCGTACATAGCTTGGCAATAAAAAAGTCTTTTGACATTCAACACTGACATTTTGAAGCAGCCTTTGTATAACAGCTGCATTAAATCAGCCTTGTCAAAATGTCCTGCTTTCCTCTGAGAGAAAGGGCTTCTGCAAGAGAAAATAGCATGCAGGATGACAACAAACATGCTATGAGGGATTTGGGATTGAATTTGTAATCAAGAAATTAAAAAATTAAGATTGAGACCTGTAATAAGAAAATCTACCAGGTAAGTAGAGTAACACTTGCCAAAACTCTGCCTCTAGTGACTAGGAAAATATGACCATTTTCTAAACCAGCTTTATGAAACTGGCCATATGCTTGTCATCAATTTTTTTTAAAGACCAACAGTAAGGGGAATAATATAAATAATTAGGAGCTACAGTGAGATGCTTTCCCAAACCCCCCAAATAACTTGGAAATAAGCATACAGCCTGAGAGTTAAAGAAAAACAATCTACTGGCAATGTTGATTGTTATCCAACTCTGGGACTAAAGATGACGATAATCACTACATGTGTTACTGAAGAATTTTTGTACCACTCTTCCAACCAAGGAGACCTGGCAGTAATCCTATAGTGGCAGGGATGAAAGGCACTTGCATTTATTGAGCAAAATTTAAGCTGTGTCCAGGAGACACATTAGGAGGCTTGGGATAAAAACAGACGTCAGAGTCCTAGGGAAAATGCGGAAAGATATTTTTGGAAGAAAACTGAGGAATAGATGGCATCAGTATGACTCACGATGTGGTGGAACTTAGGAAAGATACAAGAAGAACAAAATGAGTTCTAAAACTATATAAGCGTGTCTAGATATACTGGATCTCTGGCCTCTAAGGGAAGGGTATCTGCAAGGGACGATGGCTATCGTGAAGCACCAGACCACACACCATTCTTGTGGATAAACAGAGGCCTGTGATGAGAAAGACTGCTAGGCAATCAGAGGAAGCCTGGTACAGAGACAGTAGGTGGAACTTTGTTGCAAAGGACTGAGTATTCAGGATGATTAATTCCAATGCCCATGGAATACCATGCACTGGTATAAACAGATGACGAAGCAACAGATGGCATAGAGATGTCTCAGCAGATTCCTTCTTGGACAAGAGATTTGAATACCAGAAGGCCCCCACGCCTCCAACAATGTCCTCCATACCCTAGACCTTATGCCCAGCTCCTGAAAATGAGGGCAAAATGATCTAGGAGAACTATGTATCTATCTGGCCCAAAATAAACACTGTATCAGACTGAAAATTAATCAGTGGATACTAAAGACTGAAATAAGGTCTACATGAAAAGAAAATGTAAGGGGAATAACATCCCTCTGCCCAACTGTTAAAGCAAACTCCTTTCCTCTAATTTCAAAATAAAATGAAAGGCAACCCAGTAAAGTCCACACATTATGTATGTAAACGGAGGCCAGTGTTCTTAAATGTCGAAGGTAGGATTTGCCAACTTAAGAGCAAAAATTACAGTGGTGTGATTATGTAAATTTTGAAATTAACGGAAGCACACAGGAAATATAATTTTATTATTACCTATTAGTTTTATTCTTCCTCTGACATTCAAAATTTGAGGTTTCATTTGAACACTAACATAACATTAGCCACCTTTATAGGTTAAAGGGAGCCAAGAATGCTGCCAAGTAGAAAATGAATCTAGCGGTTATTTGTGTTTGCGTTTGGCAGTAGCAGCAGAAACAGGTGGCTGGTATGGAATATTACTTCTGAGTGCTGTTACTATACGAAAGAGATATTTATAACAGTGGTGTGAAGTGTTAGGAAATGAAAACTCCTCTTTTTCACCTGTTACCTTTTAGTGTTCTGAACCCTTTCCACTTGTGAATAGATAATAATTCCAGTTTCCAAGAGATATTGTAGTGATTTGCAGGTACCCATGGAACCTTAGGATCAACTCTAATAAAAAATGTTAAGCACTAACCAATGCTAAGGGTCCATTTATAACATGAATCAATGAGTGAGAGTCACTGAATTGAGGAATAAAAACCTTATATCTCAACTAACACTTAGGATTTGAATATTAATTACTTGGACATGCAAGTACATGTGCTTCAAAGCCATTCCCTTACTCATGGTTCAATCTTTTGTATGGACTACATCATCTGCTAGATCAGGGGTTTATAATACAGCCTATGGGACAAATTTAGCCCATTCTCTGCTTTTGTAAATAAAGCTTTATTGGAACACACCCACATCCATTCATTTATATTAATATATGATCTCTGGGTGCTTTTGCACTACAACAGCAGAGTTGAATAGTTGAGACAGAGACTGCATGGCCCAAAAGACCAAAAACATTTACTATCTGAACCTTTACTGAAAAAATTTTGCCAACTCCTAGGCTAGAAGGTCAAAATGAATATGGAACAACCAACATAATTCTTTCAGAAGGTCCACTTCCTGGTCAGCCTGCCAAATTCTATGTTAGGTCTTCTGTTCTTTCTGTACACCCTATATTTTTCTGGAATTATTTACACAAAGCTGGGGAGTGGGGTCTTTGTTCTCAATTAGTTACAGTCTTCTTAGGGGTAATAGTTTCAAGAGATTTATACAATCCTTATTTCTTTCTAAAGAATATTTTAAAAGCTAGCAAACTAAAACACACAGTATCAGATCTGGATGAGAGGCCATTGAATCTGAACATTCTGTCATTTTGTCAAGTAGCACTTAATTGACAAATATGGAAGACTGATGCCTGAGGACTCAACACAACACAGATGTCTGGGAGAGGGCAAATCTTGACTGTGCCTGGATGATGGTGAGGACAAGAGATGGGATCTTTGTGCCAGAAGCTTGAAGTGGAGGATTGAGTAAGGGATGGGAGAGATGGTGCTTCAGATTGTACTAATACATTTGGAAAAAGACATAAGTTTGTGAAGATTTTCAGGATTAAAAAACCATGTAAAGCTCCACTGGACCAAGGGCTCTTTGGCCCATCAGATGAAAGGGCTTCTCATATACAGGGGTCTCTCAGAAGGGGAGACACCAGCTGTGGTTTATATTTTAAAATTCTAGGAAACAGGCTACATACAGGGTCTATGTTTATATTACGAGTCACAGCAGAGACAGGTGGTGGATCTGGACCTTAATGTCTGCATACGATGTCTCTGACTGCCAGGATTGTTCTGAGGAGTTGTTTGTAGGAGTGAGTTTGGAAAAGAAATGAGGGAATGAAAAGGCCTCTCTCTTTTCAGTGATTTTATACTTTGGACTCTTTCTTTCCATTTGTTAAGGACAAATTATACCAATATACAATGGATATTGCAGCAACTTAAACTCATCAGGAAAATGTTGGCAGAACTTCCAGTGGAAAGTACTGAGCACTAGATACTATCAGGCTGGGAATAGTATAAGGATGAATAAAGTGATAAGTGAATGAATGACAGGGGATACCCTAGATAATGAAAAATCAACAAAGAAACACTCAATTCTCAAATGGAGAGTCAGAATTCAAATAAATATTTGCTGCCTAGAAACTCCACTATCTTGGCCTTAAAGCCTCCCTTTTATTCTTGAACTTTTATCTTTGGAGTTTTATGTGTCATCTGCCAGATGTCCTAGCTTGTCACTATAACATCTATCAACATTCCATGGGTTCACTCCTCAGTCAGTAAAGACTGAAATAAAGGCCATATTACACAGAACTACCCAAGAAGCCAAGCCAAGTATGATTCCTATATCCACTTAAATTATAGCTTTACTTTCTTTGACAAAGACCTGAATTAGAGAACAAGAGAAAAAGCTTGAGAACATGGCAACAAAAGAAATAGAAAGACACAGAACCGAGTTAGGCAGAAACACAGACATACACACAGACACACACACACTCATAAACATGAACTCACATACACACAGAAATAAGCAGCAAGACTTGTTCTGGACATCCCTACACTGATGAAGCTTTCATCTCACAGCTCATTATTAACCCAGGGGAGTTTGATGAGGAACAATGATGTGTTTGAAAATTGTATGAGAAAATTCAACTTGCAATTTGAGCTGGAGGACAGCAACAAAGATATGCACTCAGTGGAATATCTAACTCATACTTAGTTCTATTTCCATTAAAATTTCCTTTTTCAATTTGAACTTATTTTGTGAGTATGTAACTGATAGTGAAGAACAAGTCTCAGATAATTTTTACAGCTCATTGGCCTTCCAGTTGTACTATATTGCTGCCTGAGATATATAGTCGGATTTTTGAATGATGAGACCATCCTAGATCAAAGAACTCCTTCCTGCAGAGTGTCCAGCCCCAGCAGCCCAGATTCAGCTCTCAGGCAGACCAAGCATCCTCTTGAGTTGTCTTTGCTCACATTGTTCCCTTTGACCATGCTGTGTCATATACCTACAAACACTCATTCAGTAATGGTTCTTGGTTTCTTGAAGGTAACAGACATGCCATGCTTGTCATTTGGCTAAAAGGCCTAGAGCTGGACACTCCAGGAACTCAATTAGCCCCATGGCAAAGCCCTGAAGGGGAAAGAGCACAGATTGGAGAAATAACAAGACTGGATGTGAATTCTGGGCTCTCTCACTTACATCCTGTGAGATTCAATTAATGAAATGTAAGAATTTTCATCTGAAGAACTGAAATAATAAATCTTGCCTCCTGGGTTTACTTTAAGTATTAAAGGAGACAGTACATGGAAAGCTCATAGCACACAGGCAGGCACAGTTCACATGAGTTTCCTTAGTGCTATAGAGGGCAGAATTCATGTCTATCTGGATGTCATTTGTATTTCACAAGTGTTTTTGGACATTCCATAAATAATTGATATGTGTGACTAATGTGTAGTATTCTGTTATTCTTGCAAATTAATTTCTGTTAAAATAATTCGGTGGTCTTAACAGATCTTCCCATCTGAGAACCCAAAATGTTTGCTTAGCTGGGGTCTCATGGGTCTCCACAACATTCCAGGACAGCTGGGCAGGCTCCCCAATTGATCCTGGTAATCATTCCAGGAAAGCAAAGGAGAAGTGATTCATCCAAAGTCCTGTCATCAGTGATGTCTCCAGGCCTGGAACCCAAGCAGTAATTGTGACCCTCCAGCATCCTGACCAACAAACCTATCACTGCAGTTTTGTGTTTCCATAGTCTCTCTGTGGCTAACAGGATAGCAGAGACACTCATATTATGCACCTGCCTGATGTTTATCTTGAGATCTAAAAGGAGGAGAAGGGGAAAAAACCCAAGTCAATAGAAAAAGGATGAAGATTATCCCCCTTCTTTGAACTCAACATGCAAATAATTTTACTAGTAAGATATATAAAATTGTTTTCGTAGGTAAAAAAAATGATTGAATATCAGCAACTTCATATGGTTTGTCCAAATATAACAAAGAATGCACTGCATTTACTACATAGTGTAAATGTGTGTTGGTTTTACTTTTTTGTAGCAGTTCCAAACGCTTTTTATCACATAATTGTGCTATTTCATTACAGTAATGCCACCTCTGCTACAGAAGGGAGGCAGTGGGATGGGAAGATAACTTGCTGAGTGCCCAGTATGGAAATTCTGTCAGGCATGTTACTAACTTTTTTTTTCTTTAAATGCTCAAAATTTCTGTAAGGAGAAATGAGAATTTCTTTTATTACTTATATTTTCACTAAGTGTGCTCTGTGAGGCTCAGAGAAGTTAATTACATTTTCCAAGATTACAGTTAATAAGAGGCAGAGCAGGAGTTCTAATACAGTCGTGTCTGACTTAAAAGCCCAAGATCTTACCATTGTGCCACACAGCCTCCCTTTTACACGGTGAGCTTTTAGAATTCAGGGCCAGGTTGGTCTGAACTTGTTGAGGATAGTCCATGTGAGGTCACAGAAATTCAGTTGGTTAGTAATATTTATCTTCCTCAAATCATCATGTGTAGCAGGCAGTTTGCTACATGAGTCTGGAATTTAAGAGAAATAAGTTGTGGAATGAAGCTATGGAATTGGGTTTCCAGTGTCTGATACCTAATAATATCCAATAAATATTTCCTGAATGAATCAATTATTAGATGAATTGTAGATTTTGAGAGTCACCAGCAAGTAAAATTGAGAGTATATCCTTCTAATCTTTTTCTATGCATATCCATTTTTCAAGGTATTTGAGCTCATACTGTACAGATTATTTTATAATCTTTTAATAGTAATTTTTATTGATTTTGTAGTGGGTATAAAATTCCAGGATAAAAAACTCAGTGGGTAAAGAAATGTATCTGTTTTTATATAACTGATCTTAGTATACATTTTAAGTCCCGTTCTTCCTGTTGTAGAAAATCTAATCTTGCCAATCAAGGGTAAATTCAGTCACCTTAGGGTTTGCTCAATCAATCCAGCATGAGCTAAATCGATTTATGCTGGAATCTAAGACCCAGGGGTGGGGGATTTATATTGTATCACAGAATCTTGCATGGGAGGCGTAGGTAAGAATGATTTGTCTGGCAGCAGTTAGGCCTGGGAGAACTAGTAACCACCCTTAAATGAAAGAGGTGAAAAATCTATCCAGTAACTAGCCTGATCCACTCGACAAAAGGGGATCCTGGAGAAGATAACACCCACTTACTGATTTGAGTATGGGAATTATTCTTCTAGACAAATTCTGGAAAACAATGATATTCCTACCTTATTTGAAGAGGCGGCACCTAGATGTCATACATTTTCTTTGTGAGGGAAAAAGGATTTTGTAAGGGTATAAAATGTGGCAAGGCAAAACATTATCTGATATATTCCCTGCCCCTTTCACATATATCTTTTATCCTATGATACTTCTCTTTTTTTGTCCAAATACCTGGGCACCATAGCCTCACAAGAATTCTGTGTCATCATAATGTGGGTAGATGGCTTCATTTCATATGATGGCCTGAGAAGGCCTTAGGTAGCCCCACTCTGTTTCCCACATCCCTCTGAGGTATGGGAATATAGGCTAATTTTTCTAGGTTTCCCATAAGGCACAAAGGTTAGCTGAGCAAGACTGTGCACAGTCCTGAACCAGTCTATGGTCAGGATGGGAGGTTGTAACATGACAACATGAACCACATGTTTGGGATTTAGATGGGAATTCAAATATCTTGGGGGATATAATCAAGGACAGATAAAGATCAAGACACTGGATAAGCCCTGAGAATTTAGATGTAATTTGAGGAGAAGCAGAGGGTGGAAGAAAGACATAACTTGATGGAATTTATCATAAACTGACCATGCAAACCAAGAAAGAACTGAATTTACTCTGAATTGTAGACATTATGCTTCCTACTCACAGCCATCTGGGGGCTCAAAATGGAAATTAGGTTCAGTTACAATAAGAAAAGTACACAAAGTAATACTTTGTGTACACTTGAGTGCTCAAGTGTGGCTTGAAAATTTGCGCCTATCATATTTTTCCCTCTTCGTAAATATTATACTTATTCATTGGAGAAATTTTGTAAAACATAGCAGAGTTCAAGCTCTTGATCAGAGCCAAAAATGACAGGCAAACATCTCAGACAAAAGAGGCAAAAGGGAGTGAGGAAAAGATCATCACCTTATCTTAGTAGAGACCTGTCTGGAAGTTTATTTAGTAAAGAAAATATTCCTAGAATCCCCAGACATTTTCAGAACTCTCTAAGACATGTGACAGAAACATATGCACGTTGTAAAAAGTTAAATAATGCAGACATGTATAATCTGGAAGGTGAATTTGTCTATATTTCCTCCTTCCTCCAAAAATACCTTTTGATTTAAAAATCCTTTGATAATTTCTTTTCATTTATTATACTAACACCTAGGTACATATATACACACATAAACCATTCATATTATTAGCCCATTCTACTGTTGATTTGTAAGGGTCCTGTATATATTAAGAATTCTCACCACTTTTACACTTGATACTACACTTGATCTTAGCCAAAAGGCTGAAAAGCGATTAACCACTTTTATAATATATTTTGCAGATATATATCAAGTTTTTATGACTTTTAATCTTATTCTTGGTGATTTTTGTCACAGAGAATGTGTTAAAAATTTGCTTATGTTTAAAGTTCAACATAAACAAATTTAGACCAAATACCAATGCATTCACCACTCACCTGATTGTATAAACCTGAAAGTCAGCTGAGTTGGCGATTAGAACTCTACGGTATTAAGGATGTGGGAAATGCAGGATTCAGCGTCTATGGTAGTTTTGAATCCCTACTATCATATTTACATGTTTGGTGATCTGGGATAAGTATTTAACTTATCTAAGCCTCTATCGATTTTGCTATTATAAAAGGACATAAAATAAAGTTATTCCCATGTAGTTTCCCTATTCTAGCTTTTTAGGACAAAGGGTATAATTTCATATTCTCTGTTGACATCATCATCTCCTCCTCCCCCATCATCGTCATTTTCTTCTTCTTCTTCTTCTTCTTCTTCTTCTTCTTCTTCTTCTTCTTCTTCTTCTTCTTCTTCTTCTTCTTCTTCTTCTTCTTCTTCTTCTTCTTCTTTCTTT
>CAUYSK010079406.1:0-16395 GCA_963575035.1 Avahi laniger | reverse complement strand
GTTGAATTCCATTGAAGTTTACTTCCCTTTGTGCACTTGTGTGTTCATGAGTTAGTTCCAATTTAATAGTGAGTATATGTAGTGTTTGTTTTTCCATTCTTGAGATACTTCACTTAGGAGAATGGTCTCCAGTTCCATCCAGACTGTTGCAAAAGGCAGTAATTCATCCTTTTATGGCTGATTAATACTCCACGGTATACATGTACCACATTTTATTAATCCACTCACGAACTGATGACCCTTGAGTTGATTCCACATCTTTGCAATTGTGAATTGTGCCACTATAAACATTTGAGTGCAGATGTCTTTTTTATAGAATGTTTTTTCTTCCTTTGGGTAGATGCCCAGTAATGGGATTGCTGGATCAAATGGTAGTTTTAATTGTAGCTCTTTTTGGTATCTCCGTATTGCTTTCTTTAGAGGTTGTACTAGTTTGCAGTCTCACCAGCAGTGTATGAGTGTTCCTATCTCTCCGCATCCACGCCAACATTTATTGTTTTGGGACTTTTTAATAAAAACCATTTTCATTAGAGTTAAGTGATATGTCATTGTGGTTTGATTTGCATTTCCCTGATGATTAGAGATATTGAGCATTTTTTCATATGTTTGTCGGCCATTAATCTGTCTTCTTTTGAAACATTTCTGTTCATGTCCTTTGCCCACTTTCTAATGGGGTTGCTTGATATTTTGCTTGCTTATTTTCCTGAGTTCTATATAGATTCTAGTTATCTGCCTTTTATTGGATGTGTAGCATGTGAATATTTTCTCCCATTCTGTAGGTTGTCTGTTTGCTCTTGTGATAGTTTCCTTGGCTGTGTAGTGTCTTTTTAATTTGATCAGGTCCCATTTATTTATTTTTGTTGTTGTTGTGATTGCCTTTGGGATCTTCTTAATAAATTCTTTTCCTAGGCCAATGTCTATAAGAGTTTTTCCAAAATTTTCTTCTAGAATTCTTATAGTGTTCACTGGTTCTTGGTTAATGATTGAAAAAGTAAGGAGAAGGCAGTGTTTCATAAGGCTATTTTAATGCAAATATCTACTTTTTAATTTATAGACTAGGTATTTTCTGACTTTTCATCTGTATATTTTTAACAGTTCATTTTTCTCAATTTATTTATACATAAAATTTGAAATTTTAGGAATTAGTATTTCTAAGAAGCTTTTCTATTAGTCTTAAGAGACGATGTTTCCATTCTCTGAAATATATGTTATTTATAACACTTTTTGCATATAGCCAACAGTTTTATATAATGTCTAGCACTAATTTTTAATCAACTAATCTTTCCAAGAACTTCAGACAAAAATATCTCTATCTATGTATCTACTTATGTATTCATTTATCTATCTACCCATCCATCCATCCATTCATCATCTAGCTATCTAAAAATAGTGTATGTCCTGAAATTAATAGAATTAAAATTCATATATTTTTGCATTTCCAAGTGATTATCTTATCTCCCAAACATTAACAAGTATAAGGGGCATAAACATTATTAAATAAGGTACTATAAAATGTAAAATATACTACACATCATTAGTGGCGAAGGTATGGAACCAAATGAAAAGCTATTTTAAGGGTGTAAGCTCTGAAATGAGGATCAATGTAATGAAAAGGAATCTGTTGATTAAAAACCAGTGTAAGTCTTGTGAAGAAGGGTGATGTGTACTTTAAGAAACAAGCCTATAACACTCTTTTTATTAAGAGTGCTTTTTTTCTTTTCTATATTTGTGTGAAATGTGCCTGTGAGAAACATATGCATTCTATGCAGCATACACTGAAAATGTATTTAATAAATGAATGAATTAGTTTAGAAATTTGTTTCCTAAAGTTCATATATGATAAGATCTAGACGAAGTTTTCAACTTTAAATTTTACGTCAAGAAAATATTTTGGTTGCTACTGAATAGTAATTTAGTTTAATACAAACAACTACAAGTTAGTTTAATAAATAGAAAATTCAAGAAGTACACAGCCATGTTCAAATATATCCTTTAAACTTTAATAAGTTCCTGATACAGGAAACTTGTACGGTGTTAACAATATTCAAGTGTTGTGGGAATTTCCAATTACATTACTGTGTCTCCTTAAAGCTGGCTCACTACTGGGTGGGTCCTGCCCCTGGGGTCTAAAATCTTGTTTTATTTATGAAAGAATCTTAGATTAACCTATCTGGTCATAGAAACACCAAACCACCTAACCTTTAATGGAATTGAGCAGGATAACTTATTTAATTGCCTTTGAGTTAGATATTTCCAGTTTATTTATCACGAAAATAAACACGTACCAAAAATTACTCTTGAAAGAAGATGAAAATAATAAATTTGAGATGTGGTTTATTTAAAGCTTAGATTCCCTCTAAGCCTTCTACTGTGGGACGGCTAGATATTTTCTTTTCTGTATTGCCATTACAGAACTGTGTGTGTGTATATTTAAGTGTAATCCAGATAAGATTATTTTTAGGGAATTCAGTCAGGTAATTCCCATTCACTTGGTTAACTTTTCTTGACATATTCCTAATGCCACAACTTTCAAGGACAATGTCAAAAGGCATACTGAAATATCATAGAAAAAAATAATATAGCCTGAGTCTTCTGAAACAGTTTGAGAAAATAAAAAAAAAAAACACAAAAAAGCAAAACATGAGATGATACTGAGTTTTTGTAATAATGCTAAAAACTCTCTTTTATTAAGTCATACAATGATGTTTCCACTGATTTCTCATTTTAATTCAGTGCCATCAGACATGAGTTAGTCTAATAGAACATAATAGAATGCAGTTTCTCTTAAATGCATTAAATTCACTCCCTGTAAATTTTCTGCTCATTTTCATCTCCTGTGTTGCTCCAGTCTAACACTTTCAGTGACCATAGGCATTTCTATGGCTGAAAAGAGTGTACGTGAATCAACAGGAAGGCTGAATTGGAGGAAAAAAACACTGCTGATTGAATGAGTTGTGTAGTAACTATCCTTCAATTACAGAAAGTTACTTTCCAAGCTCCCTTCTGCTCAGGAACAGTGAAGGGAGCAAAAGATGTTAATGTGTTTGGATTACATTAAAGTTTTAAGATTAACTAAAAGAAAGGGAGGGAAAAGTGCTAATGGCAAGAGCACACGGAAGAGTCATTATTCTATTACTGCTAATGCACATAAAACATTGCCTTATTAAAATAGGATGGCAGTTTTACATGCTATTAAATATATCAAAGCTGTGCTTCAATTACAAATCCTTTTATATGCATGTTTTAACAAATATGTCTTTGATAATGGAATGTAGCTGCAACTTCTTAAATACTAGACACAGGCTCTACTATATAACACAGTGGCAAAGAAAAAAATTACCACTAGGAGGTAACCATATTTTGAGGTCTTCATTTCTTCCTTTTTTATATCCTATGAATTTTCAAGTGAGAGGCTGGATAGCAACTCAATTTAAGAGCCTGAGCCTCTGGGTTTATGATGGTTAACAGTGATATGTGGTGTTATTATTTTCACATGGTTATTTGTGGAAATAAATTATGTCCTTGAGATGGTATATGAACAGAAAGGGTTTGATCATATTTGTCTGTGATTTTATTTGTGAAATAACTGCAACAACACTATTAGAAATCTAGATGGTTCATGAATGTCTTTAGAAATTAATAAACTTTTCATCTCGAATGGCATAAAAATTAGTTTTATGGGACTTTCAAAGACATTAGTGTTCAAATTTGGTCCACAACCTCTAGCTGTATAATTATGCTTTTTCTTACCTGAATAAAAATTGCTAGACACAAATATAAGTGGTGTTATTTTTATTAATTGGATATTAAGAGTTGCAGTGCTTTAAGAATATAATGCATATTAAGAAAATGTTGACGTTTAAGTGATTACTTGTCATGGATATAAAAACTAATGTATTGGCCACTAAGAAAACCCTGCTTTTCAGCAAAATCCCAACTTCCTTTCTTCATGAACAAATTTTTATTCATGATACAACATAGGAATGAATTCTTTACAAAAGATCAGCTATGCCTATAAATGTGTTTTCTTTCACTAGAAACTGAAAGCAATCTATTAAATCTAATTGCTTCAATTTCTCTTTAGTGTCATAAAATTCAGCCAAATGCATTACTCAATTAGCTCGTCTTTTGTGAACTGTTTGGGTTATATTCTGTTTTCTGGCGTTTTACTCTTGCTTGCCCTCAATTTCTGACCTTTCCAGGGTTGGTGTTCAAAGGAGAAAGAGGCAATTAAGGAAGTATCAGAGTTCTTTCTTCGATTATGTTTCAGGAGCTGGTGGTGTACTTTATGGTCTTGGAAGTTGTTGGAATCTGACTGTTTTCATCAGCAGAGATAGTTGACTGAATTCTTCTGAGACAACTCCCTCATCACCACTACTTGGTATAAGTGATGCACTTTCCTTCCTGTTGTCCTTTACGACTTGTGTTTGGGTCTCTGGTTCTAGAGAGCTGATTCCAAAAGCTTTCTCTCCTTTCTTTTAGGGTCGTCCATCACTCAGTCATCCTGTACATAAGAGTTACATTTTGTCGATGGAAAACTCTTTATTCGCTCTTTGCCCTTAAAACTCTGAGTGTGCTGGGCAGTTCTACCCAGTAACAAACACTCCTTCATTTTCCTTTTTAAGTCACTTGGCCTTTAGATTTTTCATAAAGGAGTCACGTACCAGTTCATTGAGCCCTCATAACTTCAAAAGACATTAATTAATTCCTCTTAGTTGTTACCTTAAATCTCTTCTTCTTTGATTTGAACCGAAGGAGGAATAAATACTTACCTCTCCTGGTAGTGGCCATCAGAGAAAAATTCATTAACTTGGGACTGTGAATTGCTTTTAGAAACTAAACTAAAAAAAAAACTTTTTATTACCTAGAATATAGAAAAGTGATTTTTTTCCTCCTAAATTAAAGTATGACTGGTGTGGTAGGTAGAATAATGGAATAATGACATTTCCCTCTAGCCAAACATATTTTCTCCTAATCCCTAGGAAAAATGGTCTTTGTAGATATGACTAAGTTAATAATTTATAAGGAGAAATTATTCTAGATTATCCAGGTGGGCCTAAATGCAATGAATATATTTCTAAGAGAGAGACAGAAGGATATTTGAAACACACAGAGGAGAGATGATATGAAGATAAAATGCAGGTGGGTTTGAAGAGCCTGGCTTTGAAGTTTGGGATAATGCAATCACAGGCCAAGGTATGTGGAAGTCATCAGGACCTGAAAGAAACAAGGTAGAGCCTCTGAGCAAGTGTGGTCCTGCCTCCACCTTGACTTTGGCCACCCAGTGATATTGATTTCAGACTTCTCTCCTCCAGAACTATGAAAGAATAAATACATATGGTTTTAATCCACTAAATTTGTTGTAATTTGTTCCAGTAGCCATAGAAAACTGGTATGGCCAGAAAGAAACGTTTCATACTCTTTCCTTTGCATGTATGGTTTTGATGTTTGATGCTTGCTGGTATATCTGGTTTTATTTCAATTATTTCAATCAGTCATCACTTAATGCTTTTTACTTTATTATAGCCCTGAAAGAAATATTACTACTATAAAGAAATATTACTACTATAAAATGCATAAATGTTATCAGAAGCAAGTCTGTGAATCATCATATTTTTAAAACATTTTTCGAGATAGTAACAGAATATAACAATTTTCTCCACCACACAGAAAAAGGTTGGTTTTAAAGAGGAAAATCTGGAAGCATTTACTTGAAATAAAGGTAACTCAAATTTTATGTTTTATGTGAAAGAAAAAGAAAAAAAAACATTTTGGACATTTTGAAAGAACAATATTTTATTCATGGGTTGGCATACCTGGAATTTTTTATCATAAAAGTGAGATAAATGTTTATAATCAAGGTGCTAGAATCACCATTATGGAAGTTACTGAACAATGACAAACTGAATTAGAGTTCTTCAGAGAAACAGAACAAATAGGATATATAGAGCTATCTGGAACAAAGTTTGTCATGGGGGATGGGTTCATGTGGTTATTGAGTGAAGAGGTCCCACTATCCTAGTTCACTTTTGCTGCTATAACAAAATACCCTAGACTGGGTAATTTATAAAGAACAAAAATTTATTTTCTCACAATTCTGGAAATAGGTAATTCCCAGATGAAGGTGCAAGCATCTGGTGAGGGCCGTTTTGCTGCGTTCTCACGTGGCACAAGAGTGAAAGAGGAAACTAGACAAGTATTGCTTGAAGCTTCTTTTATAAGGGTCTTCATCCCATTCATGAGGGAGGGACTCTCATCGCTTCATCACCTATTAAAGCCCCACATCTTAATATTATCACATTGGCGACACCTAAATTTCCAGGGGACACATTCAAACCATAGTTTCCACAGTCTGCCATCTGCATGCTGGAGGCCCGGAGAAGCAAGTTGGTGTAGCTCTAGGCCAAACCTGAAAGCCTGAGAACCGGAGGAGTCCATGGTGTAACTCCCAGTCAAATCTGAAGCCCTGAGAACCAGAAACATCGATGTCTGAGAGCAGGAAAAGATGGATGTTCCAGCTCAAGCAGGGAGAGCACATTCACCCTTCCTCCACCTTTTTCCTATTCAGGAACTCTAGGCATTGGAAGATGCCCACCAGGCTTGTTGAGAGTAGATCTTCTTTACTCAGTCTACAGATTCAAATGTTAATCTCTTCCAGAAACACCTTCACAGACACCCACAGAAATAATGCTTTACCAGCTATCTGGTTATCCCTTTGCCCAGTCAAGTTGGCAAATAAAATAAAGCATCAAAAAAAAAAAAAGCATCATATAAGTTTTTTTTGGATAAATTCCTAATATTGAAAAAAAGTAGAGGCCAGCAGACTTTGGAACTTTCCCAAGATAAAGCATGTGCTTTGTCAGTATGAAGTTAAGATGCAAAATTCTTTAATATTTTTGAAATTAAAAATGTGCGAACACTTGGAAACACTTCATAATTCTTTCAAGGTTATAGTTATCTTTAAGGCAGTGACTTGAGACTTAGATCCACAGTTTTTTTTTTTATTTTCAATTTAAGAAAAAATGCTACCAGAAATATTGACCTCATCAGAAATAAACTCATCAAACTTGGAAATAAAATAAATTTATTACAATTGGCGATTACCTCAAAAATCTTGGCAAAAGCAAGTGTTTATTGAAAGAAGCCTACCTAAGCCTGAACAAAAGTGAACTAAGGGAATTTAAATTCCATTTGCAGAAATATCTCTTTTCAAATTAAGCTTCTATTTTACTTTCTCAATTTGTATTAAGCTCTTTATATGCTGGATACAAATCCTTTGTTCTACATTTATAGAAAATGTTTTCTTCCAGTCTTTTGGTGTTTTCTAATTTTGGTTATATTGTCTTTATTTGCGTAGTTTTTTTTTAATGTGAAAGTCCAATTTCCTAACATACTAATCTGTTCTTATATTTTTCATATCTTGTTGAGGAACACTCTACCCATTTCATCCCAGCAATATAAAGATTAATATCCTATATTTTTTCTAATTTTTATTACATTCTGTACTTTATCAAGAATTTATTTATTTTTTATTATTTTATTTTACTTTTAGAGACCAGATCTTGCTCTATCAGCCAGGCTGGAGTGCAATGGCACAATCATAACCCACTGCGATCTCAAACTCCTGGGCTCAAAGCATCCTCTCGAATTAGCCTGCTGAGTAACTGGGACCAAAAGTGCATGCCACCATACCCAGCTAAATTTTTTTTTAACTTTTTGTAGAGATGGAGTCTTGCTATCTTGCTCAGGCTGGTCTTGAACACCTGGCCTCAAGTGATTCTGCTACTGTGGCTTCCCAAAGTTCTGAGATTATAGGTGTGAGCCACCACATCTGGCCAGAATTGATTATTGTCTATGGCTTGATGCAGTTATTTTATTTTTAACATGAAAAATCAATTATCCCACTAACATAAATTTCATGTGTAATGCCATATATTATATATATTAAGTTTCCATAATAACATGGATCTGTTTCTGAGCTATGTTTGCATTGATTAATGTGCTTGTTTATGTCATAATTTTATAGCTTTATAGTAAGTCCTGGTATTTGATAGGGCAATTTCTTTCACCTTGGTTAGTTTTCAAAGTTGAATTTTTTGTTTTATGCCTTTATTTAGCCATGTGAAATTTAGAATCAGTAGTCTGTCAAATTGTGTGGAAAATTTTCTTAAGATTGTCATTGACATGAAAAAAACTGGTAGATTTACTTTGGAAGAATTGATATATTTATGATAATTTCTCATTTGGGAACACGGTACATTTCTTAATTTGTTTCAGTTAGTTTTAAAATAACATATTACACTCTAATGTATAAACTGAATTCAATATCCTTAAGGGGTTCCTTAATTCTCACTTCATGCCCTTAAACTGCAATTTTTCTCAAATAGAGAAAATGTAACATGGGAAACTGTTAAATAGAGGCATTTTTATTAATATTCACGGATCTGTGTAAAAAGGAAAAGTGACCCATAATTATTCAGCTGTAGCACTCAAAAAATAACTGTTTTTATTTGAAATATCTATAATTTAGTTGAAGACCTAACAACCAAAGCAGCTAGAAGTTGGAGCCAATCACCCTAGGTGTTCTTTCTGGTCCCAACTTTATTTAATGCTGCTCTGTAAACTCCTCACTGAATGTCTAGATTCCTGGATTATCTCTGCCATATGAAATTAAATCAATAACAAATACATTCAAAGTCAAAATGGGCTAGGAGTTAAGATTATTTCAATTTCCTCACTTATTTATAAAGAATTTGAGGTACATACAATTTAACTAAATTATTATTATTATTCTAGAGCAATCCTAGAACCTAGCTCTCCTAATCTCATTCCAGTCTTTTTCAACCACCTCATACTTTCTGTTAAATAGTTAGAATTCTCTGGATTCTTCTACTTCTAGTCTTGACTATGTCATGAACAGCTAGAAAGCCACTTGCTGCCCTTGTGAAAGTAGGAAGGAATTACATTTTAATTTCCTTCATATTGAGTATTGCTATTCTGAAGTTTAAAATTAATTTATTTAACCTCTATTTCCCAACGCTAAATATACATTAATAAGATAAATTTGAACAAATGAAAATGATAACTAATAACCAGATTGAAAATGAACAAAAAGAATGAACAAATCTACTTTGAAATATCCTAAGGAATTTAATGTCTTTATCCCTCAATCTGTCAAATGATATCTACGAGTTCAACAAAACAAAACAAGACATGAAGGATATGTTCTGCTGCTTATTGAAGGGATGTACACTTTCTAACATCAAGATTTCATGTTTTATTACATCTCAAAGATGAATCATTCACAACAGATAATGGTATGAATCATTAATATTTCTATATGTAGTGACAGAAACTTCCTGTTCAATTTCTTTTGTTTTGTCTTCATCCATGTTAGAAGTATGAACATATGAGGATATAACTTAGGTAAACTTTCCATCTAAGCAGTGTGAAGTCAGAAAAATAAAAATCCACCTCGCCATGTCTATTTGAAAACAAACAAGAAAATTAGTTGAGGGGAAATAACATTAATTAAGTCCATGGAATTACGGAACATTCTCTCTCTACCTCTCTGTGCTTCAGAATTATTACTTTAAGAAACATTCAAAGGCGTTCCAAACACAAATAATATGTAGCCAATCACTGATAATAACACAGGTAATATTTAGAATACTATTTTTTTTGATATTATGAGATATATTGCCCTCCATGTCAAAAAGAGTGATGGGGTATGTTATATGATACATGCCTGTTGTAACAGTTCTCAGAATCCAAAAATAACTGTTCCCAATGTCAATGCCAAGATTTTGCACAAGCTCCACGACATATCCTATAGGAAATTGTCACTTTATTATTACAATTATTTTCATTTTCATTGAATATGGTCATGGTCCACCTAAAGGATATTTGTATTTACTCTGAAAAATAGGGAGGTCATCATTTCCAAGAAAGAGCATCAAAAGTCACCAGAATGCAAAGTGATTTGAAAATATTTAAATTCTGAAGAGTGTTTATAATCAGATTTAGAGAACCTCTGTTCCCAAAGGGTCTGTGCTATAGACAATCCTTTTGTTCCTGTAGCTTTTCATTAAATTATGTCACTGGGCAAAAGAGTACCAGACCTCGGTTTGAATGCTACTATGGTTCCATGCTCATTCTGAAGTGCTTTTCTGTTTGGGATTCTGTTCCTTAATTATTTCTTTGTAGTCATTGCTCTTGAATCTTTGATCTTCTTTCTTATTAAACAATTCACATCTAAGCCATTAGTAAGTATCCTATTTTCTCTGCTTTCTAAATGTATCCCAACTCTACCATTATATTACCTTCATCATTCTAGACAAATCATGTTTCTATAGACACCTTCAATAGTCTGCTAACAACTTTCCCTCTACCCAATACTTCCAAACCCTTCATTTTCTATTTTTCACAAATAAGTATAGGATCACATAATTCACTTAAGAAAACAATCCAGTAGCTTCCAACACATTCAGGAAAAACTATAAACCTGAAGTCATTACCAAGGTGTACCTGAGTGATCTGGCCCCTGGCTCTTACCCACATTTTCTCATTCACTACTCTCTCCATTATCTTTGCTGTTTCTCAAAAATAAATAAATGAAGAAAATTGAGGAGGAATGTCATTTTTTTCTTCTCAAGGAATTTATATTTGCATTTTACTGGTCTTGGCAAGCCCTTCCCTCAAATATTCACATGATTCATCCCTCGCTTTGTTTATGTAATTGTATCAGGATTACCTCTCTATATAAAATAGCAAGCACCACATCATTAGCTGACAATTGATCCATTTTTTGTTTATTTTCCTTCACTGAACTTTTTATTATCTACCTGACATTTTATTTTCAATCACTTTACTCATTTGTTCTTTAACTATGACATTTTCACACTGTTTTGTAGTACTTCATGTTTTTATTTTTTTTCTTTGAATGAACTCTTTTCATGCTTAGGCAATGTCTCATTTCTTTTGAAATTCCCATGGCATGATAACCTTCATATTTCCAAAACTGTTTATAGGGGAGAATTTTATCCTTCTTGTTCTTTGCTTACATTCTGACAGCAGAAAAATACCTTTCACTTAATAGACATTCAATAAATATCTCCTTAATGAATGAATTATATCCCATTGCATCTCAATAAATACTTGCTGAATTGAGATGCATTGAATTTTCCCAATATTAATCATACTATCAAGAAGTTTTTATTACACTACATGGTTTCAGAGTATAGTTCTATTGTTTTCTGGTAATCTTTGGCTTTTTTTGGAAGTAAAATGTCAAAATATCACAATAAAGTGTTGATTCTTATTCATTAAGTATCAACTATTTTTATTCTTATTTGTTGACCCAAAAGAAATATCTTTGGAAATTGAGCAATTATATAAAATATGTAAACACCAGACAGAATTAGCTGATGAGCAATTGAAATGTGGATAGTTCTAATTGCAACGTGTGGTAAGTGAAAAATACACACTGGATTTTGAAAATTTAGTAAGAGCATAATAGTGTAAAATATCTCACCATTAATTATATAATGATTACGTATTGAAAAGATAAGGCTGGATAAATTGGATTAATGAAATAAATAGTTATATTTTATTTTACATTTCTTTTAATTTTTTCAATATGGCTACTGGAGAATTTAAAATTACGTATTAGGCTCCCATATATGGCTTGCATTTATTCCTTTTGTATCGCACTGAAACTCTGAGAAAAACTCAGTGGAAATCCACCAGGGGGAGAGGGAGTAGAAGAGGGAAAAATACGTACCTAATGGGTACTATGAACACTATTTGGGTGATGAGTACACCTATAGGCGGGACTCAAGCATTACAAAAGCGATCCACATAACCTAAAACATTCGTACCTCGTTAATATTTTCAAATTTTAAAAAAAGATATTTTCTCTTTTGCTTTAGTCACGAAATCTTCTTTGTAGCCCAAATATTTTCAGATTGCTCAGAGTTTTATTGGAAGGCTTCAGCATACCAATCAAGGTAGACTGATTATTGGATATTTAAAATTCTTCCCTGTTTTATTTTTTCTTAAGACTTTATTTAAGTATATCAATTTAGTCAAATTGAATGTTTCAATTTGCAATGCAAAGTTATGTTTTTTGAAGTTATTTCACTTAGAAAGATAGGCATAGCAACTCGCATTATAATGAGAAAACATGTAAAAGGTAAAGGTGCTCCTAGAAGGAATTTGAGGCTTAGCAGATGACAAACCCAATAGAAAAGCAAAAGTAGCTTCTATATATTGCGTAGCACATTTTGGCTCTCTTCTTATCAGGCTGGTGGATTTGTACTGCCAACCACCTAACAACCATTGATCCCAGTGTGGGTCCATGTGTACAGTTGTTATAACAAAAAAATAAAAGAAGTATCTTGGGATGAACAAGCAAGTGTGCATAGACAGAGACCATATACAATGTTAGGACACTTTTAATGAATGTTTTTAAGTCAGAGATTTAGGTAAATCATTCAATCACGTCAAAGATTATGGTGAGGCTGTTTGCACAGAGCAAGGCAAGTGATGTGCTAAGCCTAGGATGTGACTTGGACAGAAATTTAGGTGACTTAATTGAAGTTCATTCTCTATGAGTAAAACATAAAACTATAGGACAGCTAGCAATAAAAGGCAATTATAACATTTGAGTATCAAAGAGCAGTTTCCTGGTTTAAACACATTTGGCTTGAGTTGGCCTCTGTGACTTAATGTGAGTGTGTGTAAACTAAGGAGAGGACCCGGGCTATCTTTGCCTAGCAGAAAGTAAAAAGAGACACTAGACAAAAGACACACAACGTAAAACTTCAAATGGGTAAGTAACTATTAAAGGATAATCTCAGACCTCTAAAGTAACATACTTAAAACTGAATTTATTAGCTGGACAAGTGAGAGAACATTACATCACTCAAGAGTAAGTGTCGTAAATTCTACTGAATTCTCTAAAGAATGGAAGAACTAGATATAAGGTTGAAATATGGAAATGCGATAGATACCTTTTTATTGTTTAAAAAGATTATGTGATCCCTTTTGTAGCTGGTAATTAACTCAGTGTTTGGACGTTGTGCAATCTTGAACATGGACACATTTTTCAATATGGTCTGAAGGAGCTGTATAACACTTTTAAATCATTTTTTCTACCTACCTACCTACCTACCTTGTCTTGATGTTAGCAGAATTAAGGATTCTGTGAGAAAGTTCACATGTACATCCCCAAGGCTCAGGAAAAAAAATCATTTATTAAATTCTAATGACAATTCTTTCATTAATGGATATTGGTACCCAGTACTTACTTTTTGGACAACTATTCTATATAGATTACATTTTGAATACAATAATTACGAAGAGCATTCCCGGTCTTCAGAAGAATGCCACTAAGTTGTAAGGTATATGTAAAAGACATCATGTGAAAAGTATTTTTAATAATTGTCTTCCTCTCTCACTATGAAGAAAACCTAGAAATTTCTTTTAGATGTGTTTTTAAAACCCCCTTTTAAATTTGGGAACCTGGTCCAAATGGATTCATATTCATTTGGATCCATTGATCACCAAGCAAAAATTCACATAGATTTTAAGTGGTTTTCAGGAGTCACATAACAAACTTTTGGAATAACAAATGGAGGCCGTAGCTGCACCTTTGGACTTTGTCTGTTATACTCATTACATCTCTACTTTAAACCAGAATCCTAGATAGAGTGCTGCAGCTGTATTAGCAGTTAGGCAAAATGCAGATTTCTGTTTAGCAGCATCATTGTGAGTCATGGTAAAGGGAAACATTCATCTTTTATAAAACCTCTTACAGATGCTCATCTCCCTGGACTTTTTGAGACTGTTTCTAACTCTCATGCCAGAGACGGAGCTCATTATTGCTTACTATATTGTTTTCAACGTAAGAAATCAATCTCCCAAACAAACTGCTAGATTATTTATTCTGTTTATTACATTTAAACAAGGTATAAATGGCATGATTCTGAGAGAAAAATGAAATAGACACTTAAATTAACTCTTAGTAAGAAGTTTATAATGAAAGTTGTATCAAACTGAAATAGTACAAAATAGATTGCCATTTCTGAGGACACAGAGGAAAAGATTACAACAAACCTTAGATTAAATTTATCCCTGATGCTTAACCCACTGCCTTGATCTTTTCTGTCTGTGTTATTTCCTATATTCATGAAAAGCTTTTTCAAAGATCCTGAAAGATATACAGAAATATATGACACTGAAATGCTGAGAACAAGATAGTAATGAAAACAAGGCTTTGGCTATCCTCTGAGTAAAGTCACAAATACGTTGGTTTTGGGTCCTGGGCCTTACATAGAGTTAGAATGTATGGAAATCTACAAAGTCCAGAAACTCCTGAAAATGATCTTTAGCATTACGTATAAGAATTGACTGATCATTTTGTAAGAGAATGTATACTGTTGATCTATAAACTTTCCACCTGGTAACTTCAAATTTAAACAGAAATGAGCAAGACAAAGAGTTACAGGTATCTCCTGTTGCCCCAGTAAGCAGAGATTACTGGAATCTCTCATTACTTTCCTCTAGAGTATCCCAGAAGACAGAAACAATGCTTCATAAAAGACAAGGTGAGGATGGTTAGAAGAAAGATGAGGCAATAGCACTATAATCTCCCCATATCTGTTCCACTGGAAACTAAAAATGATGTTTACAAAACAGTATAAACTGCTACCCATGGATTTAGAACAGAATCCAAAATATTAGTGCTGTCCAATTCAACATCATTTCTGTCTTTGCATACTCAAATAATAATTCAATTTACAGCCAGAAACAACTTTATTTTTCTGACTGTTCTTGACATTCTTTTCCCCGTTTCCCATTAGTGCTATCATACCTAATTTTATGTGCCACACTTTCGTATTAGTTTTCAATCACACACAATAAGTAACTTTACTTTATTTCATTCCAAACGTGTCTCCAATCAAATGTCTACTAATCCATTTTGAGGCTATCTGTGTCCCTTTCCCTGAAACACTGCACTTAGCAAAGGAAAAAATAAGAAGAAGAAAACAAGATCAACAAAATAAAATAGCTCAAGCATAAATTCCACAAACGCTGTAGGTATGGTTTTGTGTCTCATTTGAATATAAGTATCTGAAAGGACTGGTCTCTGTTAGCATGACCCTTATCACATTATTGCCACATTATCTTTTGAATGCCAAACTGCCTGTGCATTAAATAAACATGAAATGGCAACATGTTAATAGAATTTAAATTCTTTTTCAGTTTCAATGCAAAACTATTGTCATCTTGGCTTCATCCCAGGTTTTAATCCAGCAAGCAAAATCTGCTTACTCCTCAGACCCCAATAAAGGTGAAAAGAGGAGCAGAATCATTAGCTTAGCTTTTCTGTTTCAACTAATGATAGAAATAAACCCAGGAGATCCTTGAAGTAAGACGAGAAAGAGGCTGTGTTTTTCAGAGTTCTATGAAAACCTTTAATACAGGGTTAGAACAGAAAATCTGCTTTGGAAATACAGTCAGCCTCTGCCGGTCCATGGCAGAGAAGTATTCTCAAGTCAGATTGGCTCCCTTCTTACAGAAAAAGTGATCTTTTACAGACAACTCCTCTCTACTTCCTTCCAAGGAAACATAATGGATCTAGTTTACTTTTAACCAGCTCTCTGCAGCTTTGCCTGAAACCAGCAGACACACCTCTTTCCAAACAGGGCCATTTTGGTTTATTTTCTCCAGCTCCGAATTGCAGTAATGTATGATGTGACTGGTTCCTTTTTTCCCTTGACCATCTCAAAATTGCTTCTTTTTATTTGTTCCGGATCTGTTTATAACATGTTGGATGTCTCTGAGCACTACTTCTGTTTCTTACATATATTTTTTAACTACTTAGTTTTATTTATTTTGCTTAGAAATTGTCACAGGATTAAAAAAAAAAAAGAAAGAGAAGAAAAAAATCAGAAAGGGGACCAAAAAAAAAGATAAACATCTTTTTTCCAAACAAGTTATCTAGAGGAAAAGACTAAATGTAAATCTAATACATGCTAAATTAAGGGTGAATGGCCTATCTTGGAATCACAGGAGACTTTTCCGTTTTTCTGTGAGGAAGAGGAATAAGGTTGAAATCGGAACCAAGAACTGGGATAGCTTTTAGCCTACTTGGTGTCCAGGTTTGCAGTTTTTAAATCTCTATCAGCAGCTATGGAGGGAGCTATTGAGCTAGGAAGAACTTGAAATGCTAATGAATATTTTTTTTTCTTTTTTTTTTATTATTATTCCAAGGTATTGTGAGGGTACAAACATTCTAGTTACACTTCATGTCTTTGCCTTCCCCAAATGCAGGTTAAAGGCGTGCCCTTCCCTCCCTTCAGTGCTCCCCGTGTCCCCAAGTTGTAGATT
>CAUYSK010079405.1:0-20761 GCA_963575035.1 Avahi laniger | reverse complement strand
TCAGGCAATCCTACTGTCTCAGCCTCCCAAGTAGCTGGGACTACAGGCATGAGCCACCATGCCCGGCTAATTTTTTTCTAGATATATTTTTAGCTGTTCAATTAATTTCTTTCTATTTTTTGGTAGAGATGGGGTCTCGCTATTGCTCAGGCTGGTCTTGAACTCCTGAGCTCAGAACGATCCGCCCACCTCGGCCTCCCAGAGTGCTAGGATTACAGGCTTGAGCCACCGCGCCCGGCCTAAGCTCATTTTTTTAAATGACACATTGTGCAGTACTGACCACTGACTTAATGAAATAGAGATTTTCTCCTTTTACAGATGAAGAATCAATTGACTAATGAGATCTCTTTGAAGTACTAGATCTGTAAACTGCTAAACATCTCTTCATTTGATGTCCTCCAGGCATTTCAATGTATACATATCCAAAGAACATTACCTACCCTAGGACCATTCTTTGTATTCTCGAACTTAGGGAATGGCATTGCCATCTTTATTTGCCTATCATATTCAGTGATCAAAGACAAGCCATAAAGCAAACCAGTACTCCCTATCCTTTTTATATAAAACGATTTTCCCTAAATTAAAAATTGCCTCATTTTCTTCATTTGCATAGTTTCCTGTAAATTTATTTATCACCAACGGATTACTTTTGTCCACACCTGGAGAAATATTTGTTCTGGTTTGCTATTTGGGCATTGTGCTATACCTGCAAGATCTCAATCCTCTTTCTTGCAATTACTCTTTCATACTGAGGGAGCACAACCTCCAATAGCATCTTGAGAAAAGGTATGGGACATAACAAATGTAAAAAACATTCTTATTCTCCTCTCAAGTTTATTGCTGGCTTGGCTTTCAGACAGACTTCTAAGTTGAAAATTATTTTCTCAAAAATTTAAAAGCATCACTCCATTTTCATTTACCATTCGGTGTTTCTGCCATTCTAATTCCTGATCTTTTGCTGGTAATCTGTGTTCTTCCTTTCTGGAAAAAATCTTCTTTTGCCCTTGTGTTTTAAAATGTCATGATGATAGGCTTTGGGATGGATTTTTTTCCAGACATTATGTTCTGTATTTAAGGGAAATTAAGTTTTTCTGGTATGATTTCCTCCCCCTTCCTTTTTTTCTGATTTCCCATTCTGAACTCTCTTATTCAAATGTTGGCCCTCTTGTACTGATACTTTGTCTTTATCTTCCAACTGTTTATCTTTTTGTTCTAAGAGATTTGTACAATCGACCCCACTTCCCTCCAATACATTTCCCATTATTTTCTCCTACTCCCTTTGTTTCAGTTTCTTGTCCCATGCTGGGGATCACGCGTCTGGTAATCCCTGGCTGTTTAAGGGTGAAACTGACAAGCAGCAGTGAGGGCTGAGCCTGTTGAGTGAAAGGGTGTTCAAACTGCATCATCTAGGGCTTTTTTTTTTGGTGGGGGGGCGGGTAGGGAGAGCCCAGTGAGAGAAGGGAGGGAAGGTAGATTTCTTACCACTCAGTATTCAAATTTTCCCTTACTCCCATTTTCCAAAAAAATGGCTCATCTACATCTTCACCAACAAAAACTACTTCAGAAAGGAAATTTCCTATCTTCCAACAGAGGAAGAAAAGCAGGAGTATAAGACTCTGCAGGCTGGCAAAAGGTCTAAGCAGTGGTCCCCAACTCTTTTGACACCAGGGACTAGTTTTGTGAAAGACAACTTTTCCAAGAAGGGGTGTCAACTGCCTCGTCTCCACCTCAGATCATCAGGCGTTGGATTCTCACAGGGAACCCTCGCATGCGCAGTTTGCAGAGGGACTCACACTCCTATGAGGATCTGCTGTCGCCGCGGATCTGACAGCGGGCAGGGCTTGGGTGATGGGGATCGGCTGTGGGTGCAGGTGGGGCTCTGCTCACTGGCCTCCCGCTGTGCGGCCTGGTTCCTAGGGGCCACGGACCACAGGTCTAGAGAACAGCTTTTCCTTAAACTTCCAAGCAAGCCTCTTGTTTTCACCCCTATCTTCTGCTTGCAGCAGTACCCAATGCTTCCAAGTTCTGAGACTTTCTAGGGATCTGGAGTAAATCAGTTTGCTTCTTGTCATATTTCTACCCTCCTCCAGCAGGCTTAGGTTTTAGCTTTCTCTGGTCTGCTTTATCAGTTACCTCATTTACTCTGCTGTGTTTAATTTGCCCATTATTTTTCTTACCAGGCTAATTCCTATTTGTCTTTTCTAAGGCTGAGTTTAGGTACCATCTTTCCACAAACTTTGGCTTTATAAATTTAAGAATAAATACAGGCTTTACAAATTGTTTAAGGAAAAATTTGCCTCTTTAGTCTCTTCTTCCATTTTGATGGAAGCCAAATTTTAAAATATTTTGTTTCTTGTCTGTAAACTACAGAACCATCTTTAAAAAGAAAATCCAAGATTATGGAGACCAATTAAAAAAAAATCATACAAGTTCTTAATTAAGAATCAATTCAGCTCCAAAATGAGTCACCAATACACAGGCTATAAAGACCAAACTATTTTAGATTATGGCTTCCTTCATTTACATATGCATAAAGGCAGTTAGTTATTTACACTCTTCCTTGAGGTCAAAAATTCCTTTGAGAATTTGATGAAGATTACAAAACCTCTATGAAAATCCGATCCCACTATCTCAGAGAACCTTGTTTCAATGTTCCTCTTTCAGTAACATCAGATGTGGTTGGTCTGGTCTACTAGTTCCTAGACATCATGCTCATTCTTCTTCTTCACCTTTGTTCATTCTATTACCTTGGAATAGGCCACCTATGAAAGAACTGTACTGTTTTGAGAACTTCAGGCACCGACCTAAGTACTGCTTCATCACAAAGCCTTCCCTGACCATTCAAGATGGATAACTATTCATTCATGTATCACTTATACCATTGCTTCTCCCTTCCTTCTCCAAACCAAATACAGTAAGTGTGTACAGTGTGCCACGGGCTACACTAAGAACTTTTGGGTCACAATTGACATTATAGTGTTATACTGTTAATTGCTTTAACTTTTTCTTTTTTGTTTTTTTGAGACAGAATACTCTTAATTGTTTCAACTTTTTCTTTTTTCTTTGTTTTTTTTGAGTCGGAGTCTTGTTCTGTTGCCCAGCTAGAGTGCCTAAAATTCTTGGGCTCAAGTGATTCTCCTGCCTCAGCCTCCCGAGTAGCTAGGACTACAGGCATGCACCACTATGCCTGGCTAAGTTTTTCTATTTTTAATAGAGACAAGGTCTCATTCTTGCTTAGGCTGGTCTTGAACTCCTGAGATGAAGCAATCCTGCCGCTTCAGCCTCCCAGAGTGCTAGGACTACAGGCGTGAGCCAACTTTTTCTTTACTTAGATCCTGATCACCTTAATTAAAAAAAGGAATTTTCATACCGTATAGAAGCTCAAAGAGGTGAAATCTGATCAAACGCCACATGAATACAATTAATTTTTTAGCTAATTTAAATAGGTGGCAGAAGTGGAGTGGGAGTAAGTTTAGACCCTAAAAGCAAAGTAAATTGTCCTTAAGACTTTTTATATTCGCATAACCTACGAATCCCTAGAACCATATTACTGCCATAGAAGTGTCAACTAAAGGCTCTGTTTAATATTCCCCAAATGGAAAAACACATCCTAGCTACTGACCTGCTGCTCTCAGGTTCAGACTGGGATGAAACTCGATGATTATTTATAAGTCTTGTTGTGTAAGAATTTGCTGGTTCTGAAAGATGTCCTCTTGAAACATTTTCCCTTGCAGGAGAAAAGCTCTGACTTGAAACAGGGGTTGTCCGAAACAACAGTTCAGGATTAATCTGCTAGGGGAGGAAAAAATTTAAAGGAATTATTTTAATGTGACATACCCAAACACAAGATATAATCTTCCCTCCCCCCCTTATTCCAGAAGACACTGAGAACCACCCTAAACATGTCAATTCCTTGAACCACCCCCATGGATTGACAAATAGACCAATGAGCCAAATCCAGCCTCTAAGTGGGCTAAGAATGGTTTTACATTTTAAAGGCTGTGAACTAAACTAAACAACAAAGCAAGGACTATGCAACAGAGACTGTGTGGCCCACAAAACCAAAAAGATTTACTATGCTGTGATCCCTATAACTATAGGACTTATCAAGATATAATAAAAACTTATTTTTCTAAGATAAGGAAATTGAGTATAACCAGAGATACTGCTTTTAAAAACCAAAGCCTACTATTCTTTTCCTCTGGTTCTATTCTCACCCTCAAACCATCAGCATTATTCTAGAAAACACTTCAGTGAAATTATAAACAAATATACACATCTGCAGCAGACCAAAACTTCTACATAAGAAGCACACAACTACCCACTCAATTGCACAGATAGTCCACAACTTACAACTGTTAAACTTTATGATGGTGAGAAAGCAGTACCCATTCAGTAGAAACCATATTTTGAGTACCTATACAACCATTCCATTTTTCACTTTCAGTACAGCATTCAATAAATTACATGAGATATTCAACACTTTATCATAAAATAGATTGTTTTAGATTATTTTGCCCAACTGTAGACTAATGTAAGTGTTCTGAGCAAACTGAAGGTAGGCTACGCCAAGCTACGATGTTTGGTAGGTTAAGTGTTTTAAACGCATTGTCAACTTAACAGTATTTTCAATTTATTATGGGTTTATTGGGTTGTAACCCCATCATAAGTCAAGGAGCATGTATACTTGGCCAAGGCTCTTTAACACTAGTAAGCATTAAGAAATGGAAAGGCCTGACATAGTCAACAAAGAGGAAAAACGTTTTTGCCCAAGTTAGCATTAACATATGGCTTCCTGAGTGTTCCTGTGACTTTTTCCTTAACTGCCTACCTAAGATTTTCAATAGAGTGTTTCCCTTTCCTCAGAAGATACCCAACTAAACAATAAAAATGAACAGTCTGAATGACGTTGTTGTGTTAGGAAGTTAAAGCTGGAAAGGAGGGCAAGGAACTGAATAAACCAGATCCCTTTGATATGTTATATAAGCCCTTAACATCAATATTCAGCATTGGTTAAACTAAGCATTACTCAATACAAGATACAGCTATAAAACAAAAGGCTTAATTACCCGAGTGATCACTTCCGGTGGTCTGATTCTCAATTTTTCCTTGTTGCTTTAAAATAAAGATGAAAAATTAACATATTTACTTCACTGTGTCTCAATTCCATTTCCCAATAACACACCTGCCATTTCACTACTGAGTTACTATCAGCTGTACACTGAACTGTGCTTCAATTTCATTATAATCAGTAGTAAGCTCTTAGGGGAATACTTTCTACCTGTTATCTCAGTAGCACCCTAATGTCTGCCTGAATTTTTTCATCCCCACAGGGATGAATTGCAGACCACTCAATGGAATATCACATAGGATTCTAACTGGTTTCTTTACCTCCAATGCTGTGACTAGATTTAGTACACTACAAATCAAAGCCATCTGAAAGATTCTTAGTGAACTTGGTCTTCTGTGTAGAGTACATTAGCCTAAAGTCACCCTGGCTATTATTATCCAGGTTATCTATCCCATTTCCATTTTCCATTATTCTCATTCACATATTTACTCTAGTTAAGCTAAACAAATGATCTGTTTCCTGTACACACTTGTCTTTTGTAATAGGCCCTCAATGGCCTATTACAAAAATGACATCTTTCATAAAGTTTCCTGATCCATTTCTGCCCACCCCTCCCCAGCCAGAAAAAAATCTCCCCTTATGAGCTTCCTTAAGGTACCGGATCGTAGCTTCTCCAGCACTCACCAGCTTCTAATTGGTAATATACGTGTCTCACCTTTTCTGTTACACCTTCTCTAAAAGCTTGTAAGGGGAGTATTTACTAATGATCCATCTGTGTATGACTCAAAAAAGATACTCTTATGCAAAGTATCTTATAGCTAGGACAGCAATAAATAACAGGTAAATAAACGGCAGGTATCCACAGCACAAATTTTTTTTTTAAAGTACTCGATATTTTGTACTCCACGTCATAATCTTTCTTGTTACACTAGCTTTACCTCCAGAGAAGCATCAACTAATGTTGCCAACACATCACCGTTCATAAATTGGGCACTATTCCCTCACCATACATTAATACAACACTTACTTCTTTTTGTAGGTTTTTTCGTAAGTCGGATGCACCAAATCCTCATCTTCAGGTTCTTCTGGAACCTCACAATTTCTAGTCAGAAAAACCACATGGGATTAACACATCACTAGCACCTATTCATATATCTTGAACAGTACTTTCGGCCTTTCCAAAGAGGTTACTACCAACTATGTGATACCTGAACTGTGGGTCAGGGTTATTGGAGCAATACCATTTTTCTGGAAGTTGATCTATCCCATCTGGTAATTTTCGCCACTTTAGGCAGGAATCACATTGAACCCATGTCTGATCAGGACGTTTCCTGTAACAAAACAAGAACAAAATATTAACATGGAAATATGGACTCTAAATACTTCATTAGATTTTCTAAATCATTTCCACCACAAAACACCCTATTATTTAAGTTCTTTCCTAAAAATTCTGCAACACAAGTGTTTTTGTTGTACAGCAATTTAAATTTTTAAAAACAACCACTCTGGTTACCTTCAAAAGTTTAAAGACTGCAGCCCAAATTAAGCAAAGTGATTTAAAGGTCTTGTTTAATAGCAAACTGTTAAATTTGTTCTACGATAATGACAACTTAGAATTTCAAGTGTCTTTCCCTGAAATTTATATTAAGTTAGCATCTGTAATGTCAAATCTACAGTATATTTATTAGCACAATAAACGACTGAAGTACAGGTTATATTACTATAATTTAAATCGTTTTAGTTATATAATTACGTTTCTGCCCTCTATTTTAGCATATTTCTGAATAACTAAAATTTGTATACATTTAGTTTAAAAAATGCTTTCATATTTTTCTCATTTGAAAATTATGATTCCTATGAAGAACTTATGTATACCATTTTACATATGAAAACTTCACCTTAATGCCAATAACTTAGAAAATCTAGTTTTTAAAAAATCATTTAGATATTTATATAAAACTTAAAAATCCAGAAGTTCATAAAGTAAAAATAAACCTTTTGTTTCAGGAAATTAAAACTGTTAATTTTTTGAATCCTGGAAGAAATTTTCCACACTTATAAAAGTATGCGTGTGAGGCCAGGAGCGGTGGCTCACACCTGTAATCCTAGCACTCTGGGAGGCCGAGGCGGCCGGATCATTCTGAGCTCAGGAGTTCGAGACCAGCCTGAGCAAGAGCGAGACTCCGTCTCTACCAAAAAATAGAAAGAAATTAATTGGACAGCTAAAAATATATACAGAAAAAAAAAATTAGCCGGGCACGGTGGCACATGCCTATAGTCCCAGCTACTCGGGAGGCTGAGACAGTAGGATTGCTCGAGCCCAGGAGATTGAGGTTGCGGTAAGCCAGGCTGACGCCACGGCACTCACCCCAGGCAAGCGAGACTCTGTCTCAAAAAAAAAAAAAAAAAAAAAAAGTATGCATGTGTATATGGATGCTTAAAAAAAAATGTGAAATTTATACAATGAGCCACATTTTTTGTTTTCACTATGTATCTTGGATATTTTTCCATCAGTATGCAGATATTACTCATTCACTCATTTATAGGATTGCCCCTAGGTGTGTTACTAAGTGCTTGTCAGACACTATACGGTTTAATTCTTACAACTCTAGGAGGTAAGTGTTATTAATGTTCTCATTATACGAGCTTACAAGATGCCAAGTAACATGTTCAGTGTCACATGGCTATTTAAGCAGAACTAAAATCTGAACTCAAATTCGGTTTTAGACTCAGTCCTAACGATTACATTACAACCAATGTTTTTCAAACTATGAGATACAATCCATTAGTGGATTATTAAATCAATTTAATAGGTCATGATTACCATTTTTAAAATGAATGATTATCAGCACGCATCACACATACTGTTTCATGAATCCTTTGTGTTGTATACATGTATATATTTATTCACACATTTTACAGCATGCTGATTCATGTTGCAGAATTTATTTCTTACTATGAGTTAGAGTCATAAATTTATGTAATACTATAAAATCACTATACTCTCCAATACCACATCTTGCTTTCTGACATTTTTTTAAATGTACTTACTGTATATCTTCAACTGGCAAATTTAGAGGATATTCTGCATTTTTCTTCACTTTCATTTCATTCCAATAGTCATTCAGCTTTTCTCCTAGTGCTGCTATTGTAAGCCTTAAAAAAGTACATTATAAATTCAAAACAATAATAATGATTAAATCTTTTCCAACACAAAAGAATTCATAAATAATCTAATATCGATTAGATGGACACTATGAGGAGGAAAAACTCCAACATGTACAGTCAATAAAGAACATCCAAAGTATAACTGACCCTTGAACAACATGAGCTTGAACTATGAGGGTCCACTTATAAGCAGATTTTTTTTGATAAATATACTGAAAAATTTTTTTAGAGATTGAAAACAATTTGAAAAAAAATTGTAGATGAACCTTATAGTCTAAAAATATTGAAAAAACAATTTATAAAAAGGTGTGGCATGAATGTATAATATATGTAGATATTAGTTTCTTTTATCATTTACTACCTACATATACACACAAGTCTATAATAAAGTTAAAATTTATCAAAACATACACAAACCGTACATAGAATCATTAGTAGTCGAGATGTAAACAAATGTAAAGATGCAGTATTAAATTATAACTACATAAAGTTAACTATAGTACATACTATACTACTGTAATAATTTCATAGCCACCTCCTGTTGTGGTGAGCTCAAGTGTTTCAAGTAGTGGCTTAAGACATTAACTGCCATTTGAGTTGTATTTAACTCATGCTATTAATAGTTTTGAGCCAGGAACCTCATGAAGTATATGTAATTCACACATCTCTTTGGGAGCCTCGGGAACTATTTTTCAAGTTGCATGTAACGCATACACAGAAAACAATAAAAAGTAACAAATTGTTCATTAAATTAGAAAGGATCATTTTGTTTTTGAAGTTTTTATTCTATTTTCGTAATAAAACACCGTCGCCCCAGGGAAAAAAAAAATTTTTTCCTAGTGTGGCAGTCAATGTGTTAAAACACCAACGACGGTAATCATCTCCAGGAGGCAGGAGTTCCCAGATGCCATTAAGAAAATCATTAAGGAGAAAGGATGTGTGCCTGATCAGGTTTTTAATGCAGAAGGAAGTGCCCCATCCTGGGGGAAAAAAAAATGCTACAAAGGACATTTATTAGTAAAGTGACACTAATCACCTCCACATGGTTGTCTCTTCAGGAAATTTCAAAACACAGTAAAATGTGAACTCCCTCAGTTCTCACATATTTTTCATTGTGTTTTGTGCAATACTGTAAACCTTGAACACTACCATGGGACCCATACAAAACGACACTAGTGACACTGTAAGTGCTCCTAGGAAGCAGAGAAAAATCATGACATTACAAGGAATGCTTGTAGGTGAATTGCTTGGTACGTACTGAGATTGAGGTCTGCAGCTGTGGTTGCTCACCACTTCAAGATAAATGAATCCAGCATTACCGACCATTGTAAAAAATAAAAACAAAAAAAAAAACAAAAAAAAAAAACAAAAGGAAATTCATGAAGCTGTTGCTGTAGCTACACCAGCACAGGTGCAAAAATCTTGCACTTTGTCTGAAATCCCTTTTTATCTTGTGTTGAAAACGCAGCTTTTATTGTGGGCGCAGGCTTACTATAAGAAAGACATAGCTATAGACTCTAATATGACTCAATAAAAAGTAAAGTCATTATATGACAACTTAAAGCAAAAGAAAGGTGAAGGATCTAAAGCTGGGGAATTTATGCCAGGAAAGGATGCTTTAATAATTTTAGAAACAGATTTGGCTTAAAAAAGAAAGTCAAGATAACAAAAGAAGTAGTTTCTGCTGACCAGAAGGCAGGAGTTCCCAGATGCCAATAAGAAAATCATTAAGGAGAAAGGATATGTGCCTGACCAGGTTTTTAATGCAGAAGAAAGTGCCCCATTCCTGGGGGGGGAGGGGAGCTACAAAGGACATTTATTAGTAAGGAAGAAAAGCACACGCCAGGATTTAAGGTAGGAAGGGATAGGCTAACCCTGCTGCTTTGTGCAAATGCAGTCCGGTTTATGATCAGGACTGACCTTAATCTATCAAGATGCTAACCACAGCCTTGAAGGGAAAAGAAACATCAGCTGCCAATCTTTTGGTTGTACAAGACCTGTTGCTGTGTCTGAGCAATGTATGCTAAATGTTAAAAAAAAAAGGGGGGGGGAGAGGGAAAATGGAAATGAGGAGGCCTGGACCCCGAGAACCCTTTTTTTTAATTAAAGGGACAGGGTCTCACTGTATTGCCCAGTCATGAACTCCTGGCCTCAAGTGATCCTCCCACCTCAGAGGCACGTGCCCTGCACCCAGTGAGAACCCTTCTTCTGGTTCCATCATGCTTTGTCTCTGAAGTCAGGAAGTACCTGGCCAGTAAGGGACTGCCTTTTAAAGTTCTTTAAATATCGGACAATATCCCTGGCCACCCAGAACCCCATGAGTTCAACACCAAAGGTATCCAAGTGGTAGTTGCCCCTAAACACATTTCTAATTCAGCCTTTAGATCAGGTGTGTCATAAGACATTTAAGGCTCATTCATTACACAGCACTCCATGGAAGGGATTATCAATGCTGTGGAACAGAGAACAGAACCCTGATAGAACATCATGAAAGTCTGGAAGGACTGCACCATTGAAGATGCCATTGTTGTTACAGAAAAAGCTATAAAAACCATCAAGCCCAAACAATAAATTCCCACTGTGTTCAGATATTATGCATGACCTCACAGGATTTACAATAAAGCCAATTAAAGAAACCATGAAAGAGATTGCGGATATGGCCAAAAAAGAAAAATAAAAGTGAGAGGTGAAAGATTTCAAAATGGATCTTGCAGAAATCCAAGAGCTAATAGAGCCACACCAGAGAAATTAACGAGATGACTTGATGGAGCTGAGTGCTTCCGAAGCAATGCCAGACGATGAGGAAGAAGACAAAGCAGCAGCAGTGTCAGAAAACAAACTGATGTTAGAAAATCTGGCAGAAGGGTTCCATTTATTGAATACTGCTTTTGACTTCTTTTATGATATGGACCCTTCTGTGAGACAGGCACTGAGACTAAAGTAAACAGTGAAGAAGGATTGGTACTAGACAGAAACATTTTTAGAGAATGAAAAGGCAAAAAAGTCAGAGAGAAATTTACGATCTATTTCGATAAAGTTACACTGTGTGTGCTGCCTTTTCTTCCGTCTCCTATACCTGTTAAGCCTCTGCCATCCAAGAGAGTAAGATCAACCCCCTCCTCCTCCACCTAGTCAAATGTGATGATGATGATGATGACCTTATGATAATCCACTTCCACTTAATGAACAGTAAATACATTTTCTCTTCCTTGTGATTTTCTTAACATTTCCCTTCAGTGGTCCCCAGCCTTTTTGGCACCAGGGACTGTTTGCATGGAAGACAATTGTTCCAAGGAAAGGGGAGGTGGTGGTTTCAAGCACATTACATTTATTATGCACTTTATCTCTATTATTATTACATTGTACCATATAATGAAATAATTAATTATGCAAGTCACCATATGTTTGGGCCCCCTATAGTCTAGCTTACTTTATTGTAAGAATACAATAATAATATGATACATATAACATACATGTTAATTGACTGTTTATATCATTGGTAAGTCATAAGGCTTCTGGTCAACAGGTTATTAGTAGTTAAATTTGGGGGAAGTCAAGCTAAATACTGATTTTCAACTACATGGGGGTGGGGGTGGGCGGTGCTCCTAACCTCTGTGTTGTTCAAGGGTCAGTTTAATATTGTCAACTATAGGTATAGGTTGAGCATCCCAAATCCAAAAATCTGAAATGCTCCAAAACTTTTTGAGTGCTGACATGATGCTCAAAGGAAATGCACATTGAAGCATTTCAGACATCAGATTTTTGGGTTTGGGCTGCTTGACCAGTAAGTATAATGCGAATATTCCAAAATACAAAAAAATCTGAAATCCAAAACACTTCTAGTCGCACACATTTCAGATAAGGGATGCTCATTCTGTAATAGTTTTATTTCTTTCCTTCAAACCATTTTAATTTTCTTTTTCTTGCCCTATCGTACTAGTTACTTCCTCAAGAACAATAATGAATAGCTGATATTCTTATCTCATTCCTACTCTTGGGAGGAAAGCTACCAATAATTCACCATTAGGAATGATGTCTGCTGTTTATAAATACTATGTTTAATTATGCTCTTTGATTCATGGTTTTTCCCTTTTTTTAAAAAGAAATCACAAATGGGTGTAGAAATTTATCAAGTTCTTTTTCTGTGTTTATAAAAATGACCATAAGAGTTTTCATTTTAACATCAATATGATGGAGCACACTGATTTTTGAATATTAAAACCACACATGCTATCTTGGAATACAGCCCACCTGGCTTTAATGGTATTATCCTTTTAACATGTCACTGGATGGTATGATTTTAATTAAGACTTCTATATCTATAATCATGAGATTGACATAAATTTCCTGTTTTGTAATATACTCTTGAGCTTACTGTCAAGGTTATGTGGCCTCAAAAAAACCTTTGAAAGAGTTTTATGCAACACAGATGCCTTAGCTGTTGTGAATAGTGCTGCAATAAACATAGGGAGTGCAGATACGTCTTTGATACACTAATTATATTTTCTTTTAAATATATACCCAGAAGTGGGATTGCTGGATCACATGGTAGTTCCATTTTTAGCTTTTTTGAGGAACCTCCATACTGTTCTCCATACTGGCTGTACTAATTTACATTCCCATCATCAGTGTGCGAGGGTTCCCCTTTCTCTATATCCCGGCCAGCATCCATTAACAGATAAATATGGTATATATACACAAGGAATATTATTTAGCCATAAAAAAAAGAATGAAACCCTGTCACTTGCAACAACATGGATGGAACTAGAGTACATTATTTTAAGTGAAATAAACCAGGCGAACAAAGACAAATACGTTCTCACTTGCATGTGGGAGCTCAAAAAAAACAACAACAAAAACTGATCTCATGGAGAGATATAGTAGAATGATGGCTTCCAGAGGCTAGCAAGGGTAGTGGGGAGAGGGGGATACAGAGGGGTTGGTTAATAGGTATAAAAATACCGTTAGAAGGAATAAGATCTAGTGCTCGGTAGCACAACAGGGCAATTATAACAGTAATTATAATTAACAGTAATTAATTGTAATTGTATACAGTAATTAATTGTATACTGTAATTAATTGTACAATAAACAGTAATTTATTGTATATTTCAAAATAATTAGAAGAGTGGAATTGGAATGTTCCTAACACAAAAAAGTGATAAATGCTTGAGGTGATGGCTATCCCAATAACCCTGATTTGATTATTACACATTGTATCCCTGTATAAAAATAATACATGTACTCCATAAATATGTATGACCATTATGTACCCACAAAAATTTTAATTTAAAACTTTAAAGAAGAATGCCACTTCCTTAAATGCTTGAATTTAATGTGAGAAGTTTTGAATTTATTCAGTTTCAAAGGAATGCATCCATGTCATCTAAAATGGTGAAAAATTGTACATGCTATCACCTTATGTTTTCAGTTTCTGTAGGATTTGTAGTAATCTCCCCTTTTCATTTCTAATATTGATGATTTGTGTTTTCTTTTTTTCCTGATGAATCTTATAAAAGAACCTTTTGGCTTTTTGATCATGTCAGTTATTAATTTATTGTCTCTTGGCTCCAAATCCAGTCCAGGTTCTGGTACTCTATTATTATTTGGCCAGAGCACAGTAACCTCCCAAAGGATCCCCAGCTGTGCCCCCAGGCCATCCTCTGCCCACTAGCAGTCTTCTTCTGCTGGTTCCATAAGCTCACAACCTCAAGCAACATAGGGCACTTTCTACAGACCCGCTCCCACACCCTCTGGCAATGGTAGGCTGTGTCTACAGACCAGCACTGGGCAGGCCTTCTATTTACCTATTTAAATTATTGACTTCTTTTTAAAGTTTATTTTGGGAATACTTTCATAACTTTTTCTAAGCTATTTTTTTTGCCATCGTGTGGATACTTTTATATTTAATTATGAAAGTATAATTACATTGTAGAACTTTAAGAAAATGGGTGAGTGAAAGGTTTACACAGAAAACTAACTTTAGCATCTTCATCCGTTCTAGGAGTTGTAATCTACTCCATCACAAGTAGTACATTCTAACCTATCTTTACTGATGAGGTATTTCTGAGATTCAGAGAAAATAGGGTTAAGTTCCTGCTTTCTTGGTAATCCATTTCCTAGGACTCTCAGTCAATAATTTAAATAGGTAACATACCTGTACTCATTAGTATAGTCGAAATCTTGTTTATTATGAGTTGGTTTAAGGAAATTACACTCTATAATTCCAACTACTCCAACACCCATGTTGTTGGCCTGAAAAAATAAAATGAAATCAGCATTTTAAGCATAAGACACGATGCTTGAAATAATTACCCTTAAACAAAGACTTACAATTTGTATAAAATATTACGATTCTGATGAAATTTAGACTGAAAAAAACACTGGTGGGTGATTTATTTTTCTGAGAGTTAATTCCTAAATACATTAGAGCCTTCCTTCAAAACCATTTCCACACTTGACAAGTATCAATTTAGACAGTGATATCATCCCCAGTGTTACATAAGGGAAAAAGGACTACCTCCACTAGGATACAATTTTTTTAAGAGTAGTAACCACAAATAATTCATCTGGATATCTGTAGTGCCTAGCAAGGGCTCTGGCACATAATATTCCCTAAGTTTCCTAGATAGAAGTTAGTAGTTTATCCAAAGTTACACATCCAGTTGTTAATGATGATGAAGTTAAAACCTAGATCAGTTGAATTAATTATTTTTAATCCCTGCTCGCTAAAATATTGAACTCAAAGTATATGAGTCATATTCTGGTTATCATCATGTGATTAACAAGTATTTTTTTCATGACTATAGCTTACTTCTGAGTCTGCATACAAAGAAAGTAAAATAATGTGTAGCTATAAAATGAAAATTTTCATTAACACTGAAACCACAGAAACACAAACCATAGAAATCTAACTGTAATCCTGCTGTTAAAGACCATCAGTGGTTCTTCATCTCATACCATTTGTAAACCATGCTAATAAACAAGACTCCTTCAATTTGTAGTTCTTGTCCATCTTTTTTCCAACCTCATCTTCCTGTCTCTCATTCCTGTTCCCCTCTTATTATATCATTTAGCCAGAGCAAATTATGCCTTTTGTAATATCATACTCGCAGAAGCCTCTTTCCCTTCCTTTGCAGATGTTTTCTCTCCCTAGAAAGAGCCCTTTCCAGACTTTCCAACACAGTGAAGTCAACTGAGACTCATCTCAATCAACACTTTCTCTAAGAAAGCTTTTCTGATGCTTCCAAGGATGTTCCATAGTCCCCTCACCAAACTAAGCTCTGATGAGATGCTCAGTATCTTGTCATATTTTTATGTTGAACATCTAGCATGGCAAATCACAATGGGTATCTACTACCTATTTAATGCTCAGTGAATCCATAAAATGCAAATATTAGGCCTAAGTCCACCATGTGGTAAAGTCGAATATTACAAGTTGACTATAACAGCCTATTTTTACAAGGTCAAACTTAATCAGAAATTGCACACAATGCAAATTTAACTGGATTGGAAAAATGAGCTATATATCTCAGTTAAGTCAGATTCATAAAATAATAAAAGAAAAATATTTACATTCTGTAGCAGATACACTGTTTCTTTTGAATCCTAAAACACTGAAGAAGTCCCATTACCAAAAATGCATTTCTAACTGTCACTGAAATTCATTAACTTTAACAGCACATAATATTTCTGGCACAAATTAGTATTCAGAAATGAAAAATATCATTTAAAATAAATGTCATTGTACTTCATATCATGGTTGTCAAATTTTTAAATTTATTTTCTGAGTGAAATCAGTGGTCACAAAGAAGAGCCCAACAAAGTTCATTTACTTCTGCAAAAATGTCATATTCTGGGTTCAAGCCATGTATTTTTTTTAATATTTATTTATTTATTTTATTTATTTATTTATTTTTTGAGACAAAGTCTCACTCTGTTGCTCAGGCTACAGTGCAGTGGTGTCATCCTAGCTCACCGTAACCTTAAACTCCTGGGCTGAAGCAATCCTCCTGCCTCAGCCTCCCAAGTAGCTAGGACTACAGGCACACACCACTGGGCCCAGCTAATTTGTCTATTTTTTTTAGTAGAGACAGAGGTCTCACTCTTGCTCAGGGTGGTCTTGAACTCCTGAGCTCAGTGATCCTCCCACTTCCTCTCTCCGAGTATTAGGATTATAGGCATGAGCCACTGCACCTGGCTCATGCCAGGTATTAATAGAATAAGTGAAGCAGAGTTACCACCTTTGTTGAATAGTGTTCAAGATAAATTCACACTATCATACTGCACAGAGCTCGCATCATTCTACGAAAAATTTAGAAGGAAGTAAGACAAATAGAAAATAAAAATCAGAGAACTGTAAAACAAAACTATGCCTCGCCTTAAAACATTTAGACAAAGTTGATACTCAGAATTATCACTCATTCAATCAATGGATCCATATCCAAATGTAGTCAAAAGATGTGTGTCTGTGTCTGAGATACAGATTGTTAGGTCTTACACAAGTTGCTTAACCTATTTATTAGCCTCAATTGCCTTATCTGTAAAATGGGGATAAAAGAAATATTCTGCTTCCCCCATGGGATTGTCCAGGATCAATTGAAAAATTAATGTAAAAGTTCGAATGCCATAATAAAGTTATTTTTAAAAGACTGAGATTTAAAAGTCATAGGTAAAAAAAGCACGGTAAAATTATTTCACATTTGACCCAATAGCATTTATTATTCTAACTTAAAAAAAAAAAATGACATTTTCTTTTCAAATGTAAAGCTTACCCTTAACTGACATCCAACTTTTTCATAAGCTTTGATGAGTCTATTTCTGTGATACATCATTATCCCATAATGATCTTTATTTCTGCAGTTGAATCCAAAGGTAATTCTCACTGTTTTAGTCTTAAAATGTTAAGGAAAATTCTGAACATAATACCTCACTCACTTCAAGTCATCCTTTCTATTTCATTATTTAGTAAGTACAAAAGTACACAATGAAGGGCAAAGCCTGAGAGGATCAGAATCCATACTAGGATAAAGGGGAAAAGGGGCAAAGGAGATACACTTGACTGACATATTTCCATACCACGGAATCATAAAAAGGAAAAGAAAGGATACTAAAAATTTGGGTCGATAAACATCACGTTCAATGTAGGCAAGACTCTTCGAAACAAGCTGTGTCTTCACTTTCTGTCCACGTAAGATGATCTGCATTCTTGGCTTTAGGTATAATATACTGCAGTAAGCCTACAAAGAAACATAACAATATTTGTCCTTCCTAAATAATTATCAACAGGTTTGCTCAACATTAAGATGTGCATTTAAATAGAAACCTATCACCTTCTTTTGATAAAAGACACTTCAATAATATAGACTACAGAGCTGTATTAGCTATCCTAATTTATTTTTCATTAAAAATGAACTCAATATACTATAGCCAATAAAAATGATTTGCAGAATACAATCTATTGACCTATATATAGATGCTAATGTATTATTGAATGCACAGAAGTTACGAAGCAGCATGTACAGTATAATCTCATTTTAATAAATGTATATATGTACAAAAAGAACATTTTCTGACTTTTCTGTCAAGTACATATACTTTTATTATAATTTAAAAAGAAGAAATAAATTTTATTTAGGCAAAAATAATGAGCAAGATCTAACATAAACAGAATATATAAGCTTGACAAGTAAAAAAACTCTAAATTACGCATCAAAACTTAAAGTAGACAAACGATGCGTTTTCAAAATTGAGTTGTAACAACCAGCAGTCATTAAAATATTTTCATTTCTTTTAATTTAAAAAAAAAAATTTAAGGCTAGTCAAGTGCAGCAGTGGGAGTGGAAAAGGAACAAAGAAACCTGTAACTGGTTGTGCTGCTGTTAAACACCACTGCACTTGGACCAGCTTGTTTTCATTTCTTAATAGATACAAAGTTGAGATATTAATACTTTGAAAAATTGACCGACCTTTGCACCCTAAAACATTCTAAAATATCATTATGTCCTTCTGGGCCTGCCCCTAAGCTATTAGAAATCTCCGAAGGAAATGCACTGAAGAACAAGGATAGATCAAAGGTTCAACACAAAACTAAAATTTGCACATGTCTCTTACATTTTTTCCTGATTTCAAAAATGGTACTTTGTAGTGTACTAAAACCACACCATTTCTCTGGCTCTCTCTGGACCTGTTTCATACTTGAGCAAGATTTTCTTAATAGCTAGGTGCTAGGACATACCCCCAAAACATACTAAGGATAAGTAAAGGAATAGTATTTGCCATTATAGTTGCTGGGACCTCAGAAAAAGTTACATAACAAATATATTTGTAAATGTCAAATACATTCTCAGCTTGAGGTTATGGAATAATTCTAGCAGAAAAAATAAAAGCAAAAAGTTAGCATCATGTCTTACCAAATACAAAACTCAGTATTAGCATATTAATGCTATTATATCAAGATATTAATTTCTTCAATCTTAAAAACATAATCCATTTCTCAGAGATGTTTATCACAAAATTACACTAATATACATTATCTACAGTCTATAATTTACTACTTTAAGAGGACAATTAAGGTGTATGTGTATTTTAGAATATTTTAAAATTTAAAAAAAGACACTTTGAATTTGGTGTTTTGTGATTGAATTAACTAGTATAGCCATCATACAATATATCGATTCCAGCATTGTCAATTCAAATACTCTAAGCACATAGTAAAAGAACTACACACGCTGTCAAACCTGGTGACTTCACAATTTATTAATAAAAAACGTTTTTAAGCAAATAAAATCACCAGTGAACTAATAATGTTTTAATAAACGGGTTCACGTCTGAGATACTTTCATTCTGAGATCACTGGCATCCCTTGTAACATGAGTGGGTAACAAGCTCTCCTAATGCCGCTATTATTTGATGATTTTCTAATCTCCAAAAAGAGAGGTGAATACAAACCCTCAGGGAATAGTCACTCTCAGGGGCAATTTGATCCATCCTTTCTTGCTTCTTGTACCCTTTCTTCCCTGTTGTCTCATCTAAATCCTCAGGAATTCTGATGTCATATTTATCCTTTTCAAAGTCAAACTCTGTTGAATTTTTGTAGCTGTAAAAATAATTTTTAGAAAGAACCAAAATTTTACTTCACAGCAAGATTAAGTAAGCAAATAATACTTTAAGTTGTTAAAAAGTAAATAAATGACAGGCACTGTCACACCTGCAATCCTAGCACTCTGGGAGGCCAAGGTGGGAGGATCGTTTAGGGTTGGGAATGTGGCCAGCCTGAGCAAGAGCAAAAGCAAGACCCCATCTCTACTTAAAGTAGGAAAAATTAGCTGGGCGTGGTAGCACATGCCTGTAGTCCTAGCTACTGAGGAGGATGAGGCAGGAGAATTGCTTGAGCCCAGGAGCTTCTTGCTACAGTGAGCTATGATGATGCCATTGTACTCTAGTCCAGGTGACAAGAGTGAGACCTTGTCTCAAAAAAAAAAAAAAGTAAATAAATCCCTCCCTATGAGAACATCACAGGGAGGGGAAGGGTGCAAAAGCAAGGGGGAAAAAAAACCAAAAGGAATTCAGAAGGTGCAGGGAACTCTTATCCCTCATACATTGCTGGTGGGAAATGATACAATCACTCTGGAAAACAGTCTGGCAGTTTTATTTAGAAAAACTAAAAATGCAACTACCATATGACACAGTAAGCACACTCCTGCGTATTTCAGAAAAATGAAGTCTATATTCCCACATCTAATCTGTAGATGAATGTTTATAGCTTTATTTGTAATCCCCCAAAACTATAAACAACAAACTAGATATCCTTTAACAGGTGAATGGTTACACATACTGTGGTCCATAAATACGAGGCAATACTACTAAGCAAGAAAAAGGAGCAAACTACTCATATACACGAGAACCTGGATGAACTCCAGAGAATTATTCTGAGCGGAAAAAAAAACTAATCCCAAAAGGTTTCATACTATATGATTCCATTTATATAACATTCTTAAAATGACAAAATTACTGCCACAGAGAACAGACTAGAGGTTGCCAGGAATTAAAGAAGGAGTGGGAGCATGAAGGAAGAGGGTATGGCTACAAAACGGCAACATGAGGGATTCCTGTGATGATTAAAAGTGTTCCGTATCTTGACTATATCAATGTTGGAATGTTGTCAATATCAACAGTACTACTATTGTAGTCCAGTTTTTTAAGATGTTACACCACTGGGGGAAGTTGAGTAAAGCGTACATGAGATGTCTGTATTATTTCTTACAACTACAACTACCTCAAGATAAAAAGTATGAACAAAAAAAACAAAAAACCCTCCACGGCCGGGCGCGGTGGTTCACGCCTGTAATCCCAGCTCTCTGGGAGGCCGAGGTGGGCGAACTGTTTGAGCTCAGGAGTTCAAAACCAGCCTGAGCAAGAGCAAGACCCCATCTCTACTAAAATTAGAAAGAAATCAATTGGACAACTAAAAATATATAGAAAAAATTAGCCGGGCATGGTGGCGCATGCCTGTAGTCCCAGC